>JADRCC010579749.1:0-12745 GCA_019843855.1 Hylomyscus alleni
AAAAAAAAATGTAAATTTGTTGCAAGAAACTTTACAAGACAAAGCAAAATAAATAAGAAACAAACAAACAAACAAAAAAAAACCCTGAAATGCCTTAAAACAAAGCATCATCATGTCTGCTATATGTCTTTATATATGGCTTAAAAAAATAAATGACTGATACAAGGGGGCATCATAAATAATAAAATACAAGAGCCAGAGAGGAGGCTCAGTTGGTAAGCATGAAGAAGACTGAAGTTCAGATCTCAGCACCCACATAGGCAGGTCACAACTGCCTGTAACTTCCCCTTCCCCCTTCTATCCTCTGCAGGCATTGTGCTCACATGCACAAACCCACACACAAACATATAATTACAAATAAAACAGCAATAACATTTTTAAGAAAATACAATCAATTTAACTGAAGATAACAAAAACAAACCACCAATTCATATACTAAATAGCACAGCCCAGCAATAAAAGAATGTACAGAAGGCACACTGGCAGGCAAGATTGAATGCCATAAAGAACACCAGCCAAGCTGGGTGGTAGTGGCACACGCCTTTAATCCTAGCACTTGGGAGGTAGAGGCAGGTGGATTTCTGGAGTTCGAGGCCAGCCTGGTCTACAAAGTGAGTTCCAGGACAGCCAGGGCTACACAGAGAAACCCTGTCTTGAAAAAAAAACAAAAAAACAAAAAAAAACAAAAAAACAAAAAAAAAGAATACCAGCCAAAACAACACACAGACTCAATACAATCCCTACAAACACCATTAACAACATCAGCAGCAGATACATGAGAAATATATCCTAAAACTTGCATGACACCTTCAAGGCTCTCCACATAGCCAAAATGATTTGTAGAAGAACCAAGCTGAGGCTAGAGAGATGGCACAGTTGTTAAGAGTATTCAATGCACTTTCAGAAAAACCTCCAGTTCTAGAGAATCTGCTATCATCTTCTTACCTCCAAGGGCTCCTGTATATAGACATGTGAACATATATACACTCAGGCACACGCACACAAGATAAACAAATATATAAATATTTTTAAAAGAAAAAGAAAAAACATGGTTAAGTGACTCACAATTTCCGATTTCACAATGACTACAAACTACCAAGTACCTGAGAACATGGTCCTTGCCTCAGGACAAGTATGTAAGGCCTGTGGAATAGCCTAGAATAAACTTTTGCATACCAAGTCAGATGATTTTCAAGATGGCTGCCAAGATCATCATTCAGTGATAAAATGGCTGTTTTCAACAGTGGTGCTGAGAAAACTTAAAATCCAATGCCAAAGAATGAAGTTGGAATCCGACTTCTAAGCATATACAAAAATTACCTCAAAATACATCAAAGGGTTGAGTAAATGGGTCAGAGTAACACATGCACTGTGTGACCTGAACAACAAGTCCCATTTCTGGAACCCACATAGACATAGGAGAGAACTAATTTGAAAAAGACGGCCTTTAGCCTCCACACACACACGCTGGGGGCACATATGTGCCCCTCCATGCACATCCACACGCTCATACACAATAATAATAAATTAATTTTAAAAAACAAAAATAGATGAACAGACATAGTACTAGTTCATCACCACGAGTTCAAGGGTTATCTGGTCTACCAGTGTGTAAACACCAACGAGACCTGGGCACAGTCACTGATCACACAAATACACAAGAGTATGCTATCCTTTGTGTTAGAAAAAAAAAAAATGGAAAATACCTATCTGTCTCATTACGTAAAAAGGAACAGACAAAAGCTGAAGTAAACAGTGCATGGGAAGAAGGCAGAAGGAAAACAGCCCTGTCAGAGATCCAATGTTCCAGCCAGCAGCATCACCACTGCAGACATACTTCTTACAGTGAAGAATGGCAAAAGGTTTGACCCCTATCTGTTCCATGCTACTTTTTAATCTAAGCAAACAATTACACACTTGCATTTGTAACTATACAAAGCTAGGGGGGAGGGGGGATTTGCAATGGTCAGATTTCCTATATGGACAGACCTATATTTGCCATTCAAAAACCAAAACTTAAAAAAGAGATTGAAGAAGAAACTCGTTTTTATTCCCTGCCCTTCTTTCCATCTTAGCAGAAGCATCACCTACCCCCTGGGGGACGGAGACCTAGAAGACTTTCTTTTTATGGTCTTTGATGTTCTTGGCGATCTGGAAGAACTCCTGCTCCTCCTCCTCCGCCTTTCCCTAAAAGACAAAACATCAATTTCTAAAATCAGCAACAATTATTTTATTTTTTTAATGTTTTTTAAGTTCCTTAGTGTTGACTGTAGGCTTGTACTACCAGCCTAGCTTATTTCTATTTTCACTAGGAGAGGGTTTAAAGGAATCCTGGAGATCGGACCCAGGCCCTCCCACATGGCAGACAGTGCTGTGCCCGAGACACTCCCTTACAGGCCCATTAAACTCTTGTTAAAATCATGCTTTATTACCTGATTTTAGTGTAGATCAAATTATGAATCATACATTTATCGTTGACAAAACCATCATCTAAAATTTCAGGAGAAAATAGAGGGCAACCTCCTTTTCATTGACATATTTTAAATTCTTTTTAATTCTTCAAGTTAGTATACAAAGTGATGGGTTTCACTAGAACAATTTTTCAGATGGAAAAAATATCAAGGCTGGTTGAGACTCAAGTGTCTTCTCTCTTAGTAACTAAAATCTTTCCCATCACTGTGCTTCTGGCTCCTCTTGCATCACTGCAAAGATTTTCTACCAAAGTAACAAAGTCTAGAAAAACTGTAAGATAAGTTATCTTGCTAAGGCTTAGACATGTCAGAATAATAAAAAGCATTTAAGTAACTTATTGAGAAGCTGCACTCCCCTCTACATTACTGTCATTACTGTTGTTCCAGTCATTGAAAATTAATACATAAATTTATACAAGTAGTTAAAATCTGAAATTTAGATAAGGAAATAATAAGCAAAAAGAAAAAAATTAACATTAACAGATAATACATATTCTAAACTATATCATATTTAAGAGTGACTAACTTAGAATCAATGAACTTCACCATATCCACAACTCAAGGGATGAGGTATGAGAACATATTTAACAAGTGATTAGTATAGCCAATAATCTTTTATAAGGAATTTTGATAAGGGCTGGAGGCAACTGCTCAGTGGATAAAGTACTTGCTGCCCAAACACCCATGGAAAAGGCCAGGCGGAATGGCACATATCTGTAGGCCTGCACCAAGAGGCAGAAACAGGAGGAGCTGGGAGACTTGCTAGCCAGCCTGGGCAATCAATGATTTCAAGTTCACGGAGACCTTGTTTCAAAAAACTCAGGTGGAGAATGACAGGGGAAGCCAGAGACTGACCTCTAATCTTAACACATGCAAACATAAATGTACACACTGCACACATATCCCACACACAGGAGGAGCAGCAGCTCTCAGAACCACTGACCACACAACCAAAATACCAATCTTCTGAAATTCAAGTTTTCAATACTATTGCTTTTCGTTTTCTTTCATAAAACAAAGAGAACCCAAAGCCAGTAACTCCAGACTTCCTGGGTTGTGTTGGGGCTAGAGGGTAACACCAGTAACTTGTCAGGAACAGAGCCTGGCACACAGCAGGTGCTCAATTGATAAAGATTCTATTTTTTTGTGGGGAGCAGAAACAGAATATTGGGAGAAATCAAACCCTACTTGTTAGGCGCCGGCCAATGTCAGCCACACAAGCATAGCACGTCGCTCACCTACGCATGCGCTTGACTATACGTTGCCCATCCCACCGTACCCTCCCCGAAAGGGTGACGAGGTATCAGCAGGCACTGCTGAGCCAATGACAATGTTGGCAGACATTGCTAGCCAATCAGGCATGGACACATCCGCACAGGAGAGCTTAAAAGCTGACTGCCCCGTGGGTCGGGGTCCTCTCCTCTCATTTCAATGAGGGCGCTCCCAATAAAGTGTGATTGAGAAGGATCCTGGTGTTGGAGTCCTTCCTGAAGGGGGGGACGGGGACGCGACATGTGGTGCCGAAACCTGGGACAATAATATCAGGCATCAGAGAGGACCCCCGAGGAGAAAATCCTAGGGAGGATTCAGAACTCAACACATGGAGTGGCGGTACTGTAAGTCCCTGAACGGCGGCATGCTGACCTTTGGTGTGGATCTCCTTATAGTCGCAGGATTGATAGTGTTGTGGGCATTGTTTGTCCTGGAAGAAGGGTGTGAGGAGATCATTGAAAGTCAGCGTATGCTGGCTACACATCAAGATAGCATGTCGGAATCAGAAGAAAATAAAAAGGAGGGACATAAAAAATATAAAAGTAAAAAGGAACCTAGGTTAACAGAAGTAGGAAATAAAAATGAATCTGCAGATAAAAATGAAGCTAAAGACAGAAGTGAAACTAAAAGTAAAAAGGGTACCCTGTACCCAAATTTATCAGAATTTGTTAGAATACATATTGATAGTTCCAGCAAGTCAGATGAGGACAGATTAAGGCTAACCATGAGAGGATTCCTGGTGTTGTTGGTGACGCTCAGCCTGGGGTGGAATCCTGCACCAGCAGAGCTGAGATGGGGGATCCTATCCGTGTTTCCAATTCTCATGCCAATACGTTATGATGCAAAAGTATTTCCTCACTTTTCTACTAAAGGCAGCGTACGTCCGGTATGGAAGTTAGTTAGGAACTGCCTAAACGATCAGCGGTGCTGCAAGGCAGTTAAGGAAAGGCAAACAGCATTGAAACGAGTAAAGAAACAGAGGTCAGTGAAGTCAGAATGCAGAGATGAGGAGGAAGAGGAGAGCAGTGAGGAAGACGAGGAACTAGGAATGCTAGTGAAGAAAATAGAGGAGGTAGAGGTTAGAAACCAGGAGAGGAAGCACTTGAAATGGCGGCTGGGCTCCAATGCAACTACGCCACTGCCCTGTAACCCGTTAGAGAGTGAGGGCGGTGGGGGAGCCACATGTAGCACGTCTTTTTGCTTAAATATTTGAAAGGAAGTTAGAAGAGAGCTTTGCTATCCAGTTTTTCAGGATTCACAAGGGCAAAGATACTATGAGCCCCTGGAATTCAAAACTACCTACGGGCTCACAGCCTCCTTCACTATAGCACAGGTGGAAGCTTGATTTAGATTGGAGAGCATTCCTCATAACAAGCAGCTGCAAATCAAGCCACGGGCAATCCGGCCTGGGATAGAGAGGTTTGCCAATTAGCAAACTGGCTACCCATTGCAGGTTTTTGAACAGGTTAATCAGATTAGGTTTGCCAATCAGTAAATAGGCTATCCCTTGCAGGTTTTTGAGCAGGTGAATCAGATTGCCATCAAGGCATGGAAAGCTCTCCCGAATAAAGGGGAAGTCTCTGGCAATCTCACAAAGATTATTCAAGGGGCCACGGAGCCTTTTTCAGACTTTGCAGCACGTATGTTAGAGGCTGCGGGTCGCATTTTTGGTGATACTGAGACTGCCATGCCCCTGGTTGAGCAATTGATATTTGAACAGTGTACTAAAGATTGCAGGCGGGCCATTACACCCCGGAAGGGGGAGCTGTTTGTGTTTTTCCACAGGGACAAAACGATCCTGTCTGGGTACCAGAGAGACTGACTCGAACCCTGCGCCATGAAGATAAGAATGATACTACAGAGCCTGTGCCTACTGATAGGAGCGAGCAAGATCGAGAAGCTACAGTTATGGGTGGTGGCCAGGGCCTGGCTGGTGCCGATGCCGGTTCACTCCCAGTCTAAGGTGCTTTCCATCCTTTTTTCTACATCATGTTACAGTGATGTGCCTTGTGTTAGACCTTTGGAAGGACAACCCAGAATCTATAACTAAACATCCTTTTCTTTAAATAGTACCTTTTGCCTTTTCCTTGGTGATAAAAGCATTATTACCCCCTGCCTTTTCATATAACCTGCCAATCTGAGTGCCTGGGATGATCCTCTTGCCCACTCTAAGGTGGGAGCAACTTTGACCCAGGTAGCCTCTAGTGCCTCAAGTGGCACGGGCAAGGTTTCAGATTCTGTGCAGAGTAACCTTAATATTACCACTTTATTAGTTATAAGTCCAGTTTTTACTCCTTGCCAAAGTACAGGCGTATAAAGGACCTAGATTAAGGTCTATTTCCCTGCTTGAACAGATTGCTATTTGTATATTATGCCTTTGAAGTTTAATTTTACAGCTTCCTTCAAGAGTCGAGGATTATCCTCCTTTCTGGCTGGAAATTGGACCACTGAAGACGAACTCCTGACACATCAATTATTGTTCCAGATCGCACAATTTATTGGAACTCGCATCAAACCCATCTCCCTTGGGGACTTTACTTCTTGGCTCTCCTCTGCATTTTCTTTCTTTAAAGAATGGGTAGGGGTGGTATTATTTGAAGCAGTCCTCCTGTGCGGCCTCGTGTTTTGCCTACGGCTTCTTTATCATCTCAGACGGCAACATCAGCGTGAAAAGGTGATGCTGATTCCGGCACTTCTGGCATTAGACCAAGGTGCATCTCCTCAAGTGTAGCTAGCAGGCCTATAGCGCGATTAGCTATTACTCCCTGAGTTTAAGACCTTTGCACACCAAGCGGCCTTGCTGCCATTGCACCTTGGAAGGCTTACTTAAGTTTTATCTAGGATCTAATGGCCTTTGCACCCCGCTGGGATTTTGTCCCCTGCACGTGGGAAGGCATTAGAATCAGCAGTGGTCCCTGCCCTCGATCGGATTCGCCCCCATGAAGGTGTCTCCTTGATCGGGCATACCATTTAGCCAATTACTAAAACAAAAAGGGGGAGCTGTTAGGCGCTGGCCAATGTCAGCCACACAAGCATAGCACGTCGCTCACCTACGCATGCGCTTGACTATACGTTGCCCATCCCACCGTACCCTCCCCGAAAGGGTGACGAGGTATCAGCAGGCACTGCTGAGCCAATGACAATGTTGGCAGACATTGCTAGCCAATCAGGCATGGACACATCCGCACAGGAGAGCTTAAAAGCTGACTGCCCCGTGGGCCGGGGTCCTCTCCTCTCATTTCAATGAGGGCACTCCCAATAAAGTGTGATTGAGAAGGATCCTGGTGTTGGAGTCCTTCCTGAAGGGGGGGGGGGGACGCGACACCTACTCACACCTGGTAGGAAAGCACTGAGTAACACTCTGCCTTTCCTTCCCTTTCATAACAGTAACTTTTAAAGCATTCAACATTTTTTAAGTATCAAATCTCTTTGAAAATACAGATTAGGAAACAATGTTGACAATAAAAGTATGAAGTAGATGTGCTTGAGCAGTTACTCAAAACGTTAGAAAAGGAAGGACCTACTAGATCCTAACAAACTAGAGCTGCTGCTCAGCACTGGGGTTACTCCTAACAGAACCCTCAGACAACCAATGTATGCACACACCGTCATTCACTAACCTACTTCCGCTCATTTGGTCTCTAGGTCCCAGAGTTTTAAGAATATCTTCAAGACTGAATTTGAACCCTTTAATTTCCTTAAACATAAAAAGAGCCAGGCATTGTGGAGAGTCACATGATCTTTCTGAGTTTGAGGCCAGCTAGGTCTACATATTGAGAGCTACATAGACTGTCAAAAAGAGCATGAGCACGCAATGGAAGAAAGCCAGCAAGCATTTCGGAGTCTGGAAAAATAAGCTTATGACAGTAATTAAAAAGGGTTCAAATCATTGGCTGCTGTGAAGCAGAGTATCTGGATAGCACAATAACATGACGGCCTCCTCAACATGACCAACACAATCACTTGCAACCAGAGTGCAGTCCCAGGTAAGGCTGATACCCAGGGAAAGGCTGTTTAAACATGTTTCTATGTTGAGCCTGTTGTGCCCGGTGTTACTGTTTTCAACTTCATGGTTCTGAGCCAGTTTTAAGTACCACAGTCTAACGGTATCACAACCTTGCTAGAAGCAGTAAATAAGGTGACAAATTTAAGTCAACTAAAAACTAAATTTGGCCTGTTATATCATCACTCAATGAACACTGCAATTGGCTTTTATTATCTTTTAATAGGCTAGAGTGAAAAATAGGCTATAAAATGATATTTTTTTCAAACTAGGAAATATATTCATTTATCAACTTGTATGAAATGAAAAACCAACTTTAAAATTTATTGAAACATTTATTTGTAAACGTTTTTTAAAAGACTAGGTTTAACTTATCACAGAATCATCTGGAATAAGGGATAAAAGGGTTTAAACAACCTTGAGGAAGATTCTCATTTTGTAGCTGTTACCATAGCAACATGCTGCCACCTGGTGGCAGTATATCTATTAGTAAGTGGAAAAAATATCCCAAAAGGCAAAGCTCTAATGTTTAAAACTAACAAAGGAGAGTAATACTTAAACATCATACATAAAGCATAATGGAAGCTAACTTAGTAGACAGACAGGAATCACACTATGACTCTGGAAATCACGTAACAGCTAAGATTTACCATACCACAAAGTGTCTATCACACAAGAATTTTTACACAGGCATTTGAAAAACATTCTTCCCATCATATGCCTTTCTCTAAGAAAAATAGTAAGTAAAAATTAACCAGATTTAAATATTGCATTATGAAAGACAGCTAACTGTATCCAAATATTTGGTCCAGAAGGTTCAATGATGTAGGAATCCCTCTGCTGGAGAAAAGCTGACTTGGTAATTAAGGGTAAATGTTACTAACTACATGCTTGCATTGAGTAGTCTTCCCCCTTCAGTTAAAAATGGACGCATCAGTCCCTCTTGGATAAAGTTTAAGCAAGGTGCAGTGATAGTTCAGTCAGTAAAGCATTTGTCATGCAAGCATGAGGCCCCGAGTTCTGCCTCCAGAACCCATGTGGAAAAGCACAACACATGATTAACAGAAACAGCCTTGGTAGCACGCATCTTTAATGCCAGTACTGGCGAGGCAGAGACAAGCATATCCCCAGGGCTAACTGGCTAATCAGCCTAGTCTACTGTGTCTTATCCAATGTCCCCCCGACCTCCACCCACCAGCACCCACGCATGTGCACATGCACGCACACACAGAAGTTATGTATCACCAAACCTGCTGGCACTACGAGATCGTCGTGAGGCATTGTAACTGCGGGGTGGTGTTCTGGACTTCTTCTCCTTCTTCCGTTTTTCATCTGTCTCTTTGGATCTGTCTTTTTCCCGCTCCTTGTCTTTATCTTGTTCCTTCTCCTTCTCTTTGTCTCGCTCCTTTTCATGGTCCTTTTCTTTCTCTCGGTCTTTATCTTTGTTTTTACCCCGTTCCTTGTCTTTTTCACGCTCCTTTTCCCTCTCTTTCTCCTTCACTCTCTCCTTCACCTTTTCTCGGGTATCTTTTCTCTTGTCCCTTAAAGAAAACAAACAGAAATAAATTTTTGGCTAAAATAACTGTCTCTCAAAAAGAAAAAGCCTCTCTTTCTACACAATTACCAATAAAAATCATCTGCATTGAATACAAACAAATTAGAAATTTCTGTGTAACTCAGGTGTGGACCTGAGGTGTAGCAGGCTGAGCTGAACCACAATCTTAGACACTAAAGCAACAAGAATGCCTTATTTCTAATAAACCTTTGCACATGAGTGAAAACAGTGATAAAATATAAACTCTCTGTTACCACTCGAGAACTCACCGTGACCGAGACCGGCTCCTTGACTTCCGCCTCTCCCTAGACTTAGAGCGTTTCTTGTGTGGGCTCTTGGATCTACGTCTATCTTTCTGTCTTGAACGTGACCTATTATGGGATCTACTCCTAAAAAAAAAATAAATTGTAAAGATATCAAAACTTATTCTTAGAATTTCAACTCCAAAAAAAGCTAAGAATTCTTATATTCAAATAAGATCATTTAGAAAACTATCCTATTTATTAAGATCTTAAATGACCCTTCTATAATGTTTTCATTATAATAGCAAATTAAATTACTGGAAAGTTTTATAGTTTTAAATTATAATATAGCTGGAAAGTTTACCAGCTATATTATATTGTATAGAACACAAAACAAAAATAATTTAATAGTTATTTTCTCTGTCAGGAATAGCTTTCCTTTTCATCAGAACATCACATGCCTCAAATCTGTAGACTGTTCCGTTGGCCCCAGTTTTCACATCACAGATTGTCTCTAATTCCTGGCTTCCTTGTAAGCTAGCTGTGATTCATCCTGAAGGGAGCAGGTGTAAGTTTCAACAATTTCTATAAGTGGCCATGCACTGTTTGTCATAACAAATATTAGGAAGAAAGTAATAAAGTTGTCAAAGAACACATTCATAAAAATTTTAATAGCATATATATGGAAGGATAGTATTGATGATAGTAATAATGTAACAAATGAAGCATGAGAAGTCAGATATTTAAACATCAGATGTGATATCTTGATCTTATAACTCTAATTATAATCAGCTAGTAAAAGAAACCTTTCTTACTCTATTATCCTCCCCCAGAAACACATAACTTGTTATTTCAATTCTGAGGAGGCCCCACTGAAATAACTGGGTTTAGTTTTAGTGTTATTTTTCATAATCAAATATCCTAGGCACTATTTACTAAAATATAAAGTAGGGTTGCCAAAGTAGCTCAATGGAAGTTTGTAGAAGATGTAATGCCCTGGATTTGATTCACAATGCTACAGCAAAACAAAAGGACAAATTTCCTTTAAAGTGTAGCAGAACACATTTACATAGCTTAAATACAGAAGTGGTCAGATATTGAGTCTCACAGTGTGGATCCAAAAGGCACCTCTGCCACAGTGACTGTGAGCTCTAGCTAAGTCCCTGTTCTATACAAGTCCATGTTCCTCTGCAGTCTGAATCCTATCTACACTTCCCAAGGTTATCACGAGGACTCAATCAGATGTTTGCACAGTGCCTTATAGCCCCTATCGGAGTAAATGTTTAAATTAGCATAGAGGTAAACTTTCATCTTTCTTCCAAAGAGGCCAGGGATATGTAAGCTTTTCACAGCATGTTTTATATACATCAAATTCAATGTCATGGTAGTGGTTTTGTTTTAATTACATTACTTATTTAGTGTGTGTACGTGTGCACAATGTAAGTGCCTAAGCACACATGAAAGTCCGACGACAACTTGTAGAGTGGGTTCTTCCTTCTAACATGTGGGTTCCAGGGACTGAATTCAGGTTCCAGGCTTGGTGACAATAATCTCTACCTGCTGAGCTACCTCACCAGCCCCACTGATAGTCATGTTCTAATAAAATAAATTAGAACAAATCCTATAAAAAAAGGATTTTTAAAAAAGTCTGAGGTAGGCTTTGAGGCCAGAAGCATCCCTAGACTACCCCCAATTGCTAATGAAATCTTACTAGGAAGTATATTTTCACTTATCCAAAATTTGTTTATGTACAGCTCATGTTAAAGGGTCTAGAAATTATTTTCAAATTAAATGACAAATAGCAACTTACCGTTACACTGTATCAAAGCTCAATTGTGCATCAATTATTTCCATTCAAACACTACTTCCTATAGTTTCTAATCTGATCTGTCAAGTTTATGTAACCTAAAATACAATAATCATAGAAATGCCCTTTTTTCCCAACACTAACTCTGTGAATAAAACAAAAAGGAAAATCTAGGCAATGCAGAAATATACTCCTCAAATCCTAGTCAAGGACATTCACTCCTTTCTCCTCTTACCATCAGAGGAGCTGCACAAGAAAGGAGGGATGGTGAACACATCCGTCACCACTCCCTTTTCATGAACACGCACAGGATGCTGTCTACTTCTGCGGTACAGTATAACTGCATACATGTGTGCAAAGTGTAGTGATCAAAGTTAGTGTGACCCAATACCCTTCTCCTTAAGCATGTGATATTTATTAACAGCAGATTTTGAACTCCTTTCTTCTAGTTCTGAAATGTATGATAAATTGCTATAAACTATAAGCATCCTATGTGTGGTAGCAGGTGAGAACTTATTCTGTTTACTCTATGTACTTTGGCACTCATTATCCAATCTCTTCTGCTCCCTGAGAATTGACTGGAACTCAACTCAACTTCCAAAACTTTCATGGTAGCCGGGCAGTGGTGGCGCACGCCTTTAATCCCAGCACTTGGGAGGCAGAGGCAGGCGGATTTCTGAGTTCGAGGCCAGCCTGGTCTACAGAGTGAGTTCCAGGACAGTCAGGGCTACACAGAGAAACCCTGTCTCAACAAACAAACAAACAAACAAAATTTTCATGGGAATAGTTTTCTGGCTGAGAAGTAAAATTCTAGAAACATGTGACATTATAATCTATACTGATCTAATTAAGTCATCTGGGGAGTGGAGTAAAGTGTAGGAAGAACCCTCAGGTCAAAATCCTCAAGTCTTATGTCTTTAATGAAAGTTTTCCATGCCTCTATTTTAGAGATAACTCATTTTCTCTTGTCATTAGCCTATGTGTATTTCTATGCATGTGTAAAGCATATTGATCATGTATATTTGTGTTTATACATGCATGCCAAGAGCCATTAATTTCTAATTTTAGCCTCAGATACAGCTATATGAAAATACATTCATTAATAATAAGAACTGACAAATTTCATTTTAAACTCTTAGAAGACATAATAAACTTAGAGGAAGAAAACAGTACGTTAACTCAAAGACTTTAAAAGTGGGCAGTAGATAACTCAGTTATTGCCCTAATTTTTAAAAGTATGTAAAGTTTCACATATTATCAAAGAAACCATTGTTAGTGGACACATTTTACTTTTTCTCAGCCTAAGAGCTTGGTTGTCCTTTATAGCCACTCTCCATTTGAGAGTCAGGAAACCAGCACTTTCACACTTCTCTGATCTTCACTGTCCTGCCACCA
>JADRCC010579751.1:0-17260 GCA_019843855.1 Hylomyscus alleni
GACCTATACTTTTCACGATTTAACTTTTATTTTCCTCCCTACATTTATGTAATTTTGATTTCAAGTCTTCTCATTTCGGGGGATTTTGCTTGTTTGGTTTTTTTTCTCCTTTTTACTAATCTGATGTTATTTTCTTCCCCATTGTCCATAACTTTCTTCTCCACTTCTCTACTTACCTTTTCATTTATTTAAACTCCTTTTGTCCCCTTTCCCTGTCTGAAACATAAAAATAAAGTCATGTCATTTTTAAGGAGAATAGATAATAGATCACAATATTAAGCAAAATTAATTAGAATCAGAAAGACAAATGCCACATATTTTCTCTTAAGAGCAGAGTCTCCCCAACCCATGTGTGTGTGCTCATGCATGTGTGTGCATGTCTCTCTTTGTGTATATATGTATGTGTGTGCCCATGTGTGTGTCTGTGTGTCCGTGTGTGTGTGTGTGAATGCACATGTGCTCTTAGGTTTTAAGACTAGAACGGTCATCTCAGCCCCAGTAGGTGAGCCCTGAGGTCCTGGGGCTCTTGCTAGGCACCAGGGTGCTGTTTGGTGCTAGGACACTGAGCAGAGTTGGGGCTTACCACTAGTCTTTGGATTGAAGAGGGTAAGAAGGAGGTTGCTGCTCATTGGTCAGACTATCAGCTCTGCTGGTAGAAGCCAACAGTGACACATCCATTGGTAGTTTTGCCATTTTCTTTCAGATTTTCCTCCCATCAATATAACCAAGACAACTGTTACTTGCCCTGGACCAATCGTATATTCCGCAGGAAGGTAAGTAGCCCTTTGGAGGCCTTGAGGGAAGAGACCAGTGGTCAGTGTTTACCAGTGTAGCCTGGGATGTAAGATGTCCCCTCTGCTGTAGAACACCCATCTGCCTGCAGGTGGGTTCCTGTGCCCTCCGATCTGGCCCAGTCCTTGCTTAGTGGTGCACAGCATCCAGGCTTTACTGAGGGCAAGATTCAGGAGATGATGGAGTTGAGGGCCAGATCTCTAACCATCTCTCTGAAACAAGACAGCAAACTCTGGTATAAGTCAGCATGGTGACACCTTGCACACCTCCCTAATGCCTTAGCTCCTTGTCTCAAAGGCCATATGATGTATGTGCCTCTCACGGTCTAATCTGCAACCCTTCACCATCATTGCAGAGGTTCCCTCCTAGTTCCTTAGAAATGAGCTCTCTTTACCCACAGATCCACTCTCCATTATTTCAGAGTGCCTGAATTGTAGTATAAGTGTGGGAAGAACTGGGGTTATCCCTTGAGTCAAGCCCAAGGTCCTTGTCACTAGGCTGTTTCTCAGTGTCTGTCTCTGTGTTAGAGTGATCCATATTCATCTCAGCCTGGACAATGGAAAAAACTTCCTGCACAACCGTTTATATGTTGCCAGTAGGACATGTGTGAGTACTCGTGGGACTATGACCCAATATGTGCAGATCCTCTGGTCAGGCAGATCTAGCTGGGAAGTCAAAGAGCCGAGGGGTCCTGTGCAGACCAAAAGGGTGGCTTATATACACTCATAACTTCCATGATCCAGTCCAGTTTCCAGAAGGGCCAGTGACACATGTATCAAGCTGTCTGCAAGGGCCTGTCCATGATGTCTAGGACAAATAGACCTTCCATATTGCTGTCCCCAGTCCAAAAATACAGAAGCTTCACCATTGCAGTCAGGGTGCAGGTGATAAGAATTGGAGCCCCAGCCACTAATGTGGCTCCCCAAATACTCTGAGCCCTTTGGACTTAGGCTTTCTGGTGAGCCCAGTGCAATGTGACAGGAGAGTGTGTCCAGGAAAAGAAAGTATCTCTCAGCTTATAAGAACTCCAAAGGGTTGAGTGGCATCCCGGGATTTACCTGGCTCATTCCTCGTATCCACACATAAGCTGGGAGGGTAGACTCAGATTTCTACCCATTAGACACTCAGCCTATAACATTCCCAAACATAAGCACCGAGGCAGAGAAGTCCTGGCTTCCACCCTCAGCAGTGATATCATTGGCCTTTCCCAAATGTTCACCGCTTGCAGTCAGGCAGTTGCTAGGTTGCTAGTACTTCATATCTGTTGTTTCTACAGCCCTTGGTCTGAGCAAGCCTGAACAGGCTGCAGCCACTCTAAGAGACAGCTGGGAGAGCAGTCCCCATCCTGAATTCTGTGGCCTGAGCCTGAGCCAAGATTGTGAGCTCTGAGCTTGCCAAGTGCCCATGAAAGGGGGCACTGCTTAAGTCACAAGATGGGGCTCAAAGGGAGAAAGGGACTAGCACACCAGGGTGTGGAGCCCGGAAGGGGGAAGAGAGATCTTAATCTGGTCCTGCACGTTGTAGGCTTGCAGCCTCTCCCAGAGATTTGGTCACTAAAAGCTCAGTGCCATGTAAACTGAAGCCACAGTGAAGGCCATGATCCTTAGACCATGGGGGATCCGGGGCCATCCTTACCTTGGCCAAAGTCTTGGGGCAGGGCCAGAGGTAGGATCTCCTTGTGTTCTATCAGTTTGGAGAAGCCAGGAATAAGGGGAGAAGAGAGATGGGAAGCCAAGTGGCTGACATCTAGGAGGTCCTTGTACAATTGCCTTTGGTCTCAGTGTGATGGGACCTGAAAATTCTTTGTGGGGGCTCCAGTTTTGGGAGATGGTGGCATATAACCTTTCCTTCTCATAGGGCAAAAGTCCACTAACCACAGTTAAATACGGCAGAAGAACAACAACCACCAGGAGAACCACAACCACAACCACAACGACGACTACCACTACCACTACCACAACTACAACCACAACAACCACAGAAAGCCCCCCACTGCTAAAGCCAAGTATCGATAAATTCATTTTTGTCCCTGTACTCCTGTCCCTGCTGCTGATCCTGTTGCTGACTGGTTGTTTCTGGCAACTGTGCTGTGTTCCGGTGAGTGCCCCTGCCTACTCAGCCTGGGGCCCAGGAACATGTTGTCCATCCAAGAGGCATGGACACAAGGAAGCATCATGACAACAAAGCACAAAGAACTGCCAGGCCCCATCTCTATTCAGGGAAGCAGACAGTAGAGAAAGCAGAGACTAGGTCAGGGAGATCAGGGAGAATAGGCATGAGCTTGTCTCAGAGGAAAGGAAGGGGCGTGGGCTCTGAGGCAGGTGAGACTAGGGCAAGGTATGCAGCGCTTCAGCTGCTGGGATTCTCCTGCATCAGCATCTTCACCTGCCCATTCCTCCCTACCTGCAGAGAAGGATGGGGGGAATCCATTAGATCAGGTGGAGTAGATGAACACTGCCACGGGGGCACATATAAATTCAAGGATATGTGCATTCCTGCTCTAGAACAGGGTCCCCTGTCTGCAGAGCTAAGGCAGGGCCCATCCTACACATACCAGCTTCTTTTGTCTGTTTTACCCTCCAGCCTGTAGAGGAGCTGCCCCTGCCTAAGCCCCAACCACAGGTAAGTCATGCTTTGGATGCTGACACTGTCACATGGCTAAGGACAATGACCTTCAAGAGAGGCATCAGAAGACCTGCACTCAGGAAGGAAGAAGGGCAGAGGAGCTCAAGGGTCAAGAAAGGGGCTCACGGTGACATCAATCAAAGACAAGGTCCTACCTGAGTTTTAGGATCTCCTGCCTTAGCTACACAATCCACACCCTGGGGAGCTGCTTCAGCATAAGCAGCTGTTTCTATGGACTCTGTTATTTTAGGAAACCTCAGAGGACTCTGATGCTGAGGTTGCAGCCGGCCTCCTGAGAACAGGATTCCCTGTTAAGCCCCGGTCCCCATCCCTATGTTGGAGGTCTTAAGTTCTGTCTTCAACCCTGTCTCCTGGCAGGATAGAAGGGCTGGCTGAGATCAGCCTAGGGTCCTGAGGGGTAAGGAGGGTGAAAGAGTCCCAGATGGCCCTGTGCTGTGAGGGATGTCCCCAGGGAAACACAAGGACAAGGTGGGTAAGCATCTGCAGCTCCCATCAGGTAAGGACCAGAAGTTGTAGAGAAGCTGGGGCAGGTGGAGCCTGGGTTTGGGCTCAGATAGGAGCAGCCTCCCTGTCTTGGTTGGACTGTGCTGGTTGCAGAGTGGCCTGGGTGAGGAGGCCTATGCAGAAGCCAGAGACGGATGGAAGGGACAATTACCTGCTAGTGCTGGCCCGCTGTACAGCAACCAGGCCAGATCTGCCAGCAAGGATGACACAGGAGCACCAAGGGCTCAGAGGAGGCCGTTATTACTTTGTGAAGTTCCATATCTGAAAACTGGGAGGGGACTCTCTTCTTTTCTTCCTGTGGAAAACCTCTCCATGCTGTGGGATACATCCTTCCATTTACCTCGCAAATAACAGCTGAGGCCTTACAGTGCCAAGCGCTGTGCAGGGCACAGACAAGGACCAGACAGGGTTTTCTCTCCTTTCAGCCCAGAGAGAAGAAACAACCTCCTCTGGTGTCTCCTCCAGCACCCACAGGACCTGTAAACCCAGCCCCCATCGTGATCATCTGCTGTTGCACCTGTCGTGGCCTGTATGTGAGCAGAGACGCAAAGGTGTGAGGACTCCTCAGGGGCCGTGACTTCAGACTGCCTGGGTGTGGGAGGGTACAACTCTAGGGAGCAGGCTTTGAATTGCTATGTGTCTGAGAACAACCACATGTAGACCCTCCCTTATCCTAGGGGGAGGAGAGCATGCAGAGGGGTCGCCACAGCATCTAGGTTGTGGGACAGTGACCACTGCCTTATCTGGCCAGTCCCTGGTATCCCAGGGCCATTTTCTTAGCCCTGACAGTGTTTCTGATGTGGATGGGTAAGTCAGTATATACTGTATATTGTAAAGAGGTTTACAAACCTAGGGACAACTAAAAAGAGAAAGACCAGTCTCCAAATACTTTTGTCTACCATGAAAAATGGACAAAATCCAGTGCCCCTGACCAACCAGCTCCAAGACCTTTGGGAAGTAGAAGAGAGCTAGCTCAGTGGTTCTACTGCCAAGATGGGACAAAAAGTTATAGGAAAGAGAAGGTTGACATGGGGACCCTAACAGGCACCACAAAATCCCTATAGAGTTGGCCTCTGGTGGGCAGGCAGTCCAAGTCTCCTTCTTTCACCTAGGACTTAAAGGAGGGAGGGGCTTACCAGCAGCCAGGGCTCTGTCTACCTGGCTTTGCCTTATTCCTCCTTGGTCCTGCCTCTGTGGCAGACCCTGTTTCCTTCTGGAAGCTTTCAGTTCCTCTGCAGCCTCTTAGACTTGCTGAGACCCAGTCCTGCCTATGGCATGTAGAATAGTCAACATAAATTCTCTAGAGAAAGAGGCAACTGGCCATAGGCCTAGCCTGGCATACTAGCTGGCCTGTATTCCTGGCATCCTAATTTGGTCCTACTTACTGTCCCAGGTCCACTGAGTTTGAACTTTAGAGCTGAGGTTGGGGAGTTCCCAACCCCTAGAGCTAAGGTTCTTCTGCCCTCTATGTTTTCTGCCTTGTCCTGTGTCTCCTGCCACTGAGCAAGACAGGCTGCTTACCTGCCTCTCCTGTGTGGCCCTCAGTGCAGGCTTTCTTTGTCCCCAGGGACCCTCTCTAGATCTGAGCCCACATCATGACTCCCCTAAAGGCCTCTGATTGCCACCACACACAACTCCAGCCTCTAAACTTCTCCAAAGCCAGATACTGGCTTCTCTCCCCCATGGATTGTGTCTGATTCCAAAACGGTCCCACAGTGACAATCCCAGGCAGTCAAGGTTGTAAGATCCTTTCCCAGGAGCCCACTTGGGCTCTTTCTCTGAATTCTTTAAGCACAGGGTCCTAGGAGACAAGGCTCCTTGTGCTTTTGGGAGCTGAGTCCATGCCCTGATTCTTCCTCATGATTATGTTTCTACTCTTCAGGGCAACATGACTGTGTGCAACTTCAATCCCCTATGCTACCCCCAGTTGCCATTGATATGGCCTCAGTACGGTGACCAGGTAAGTGGGACCCAAGGCTACTCTAAAGGGGCAGAATAGCCACTACTTTTTGCCTGTGATGGTTGCTTTCTGGGGCTGTGTCCCAGAACCACATCCTAGCATGAGGTTGAGGAAGAATGCCCAAGACATGAGACCTGGCATTCATGAGCCTCCTAGACAGGACATTTAAAAGTCAATAACTGGTCACTTTGGCCATGGTTGACAGTGCTGTCTGGCCAATAGTGACTCCATTTATTAATTTATTAAGTATTAAAGGTCTCTCTCTCTTTCTCTGTCTCTGTCTCTCTCACTCTGTGTGTGTGTGTGTGTGTGTGTGTGTGTGTGTATACACATGTATAAGCAGGCATACTTGCCTGTGTGTGAGTAAATGGAGGTCATAAGTCACCATCAATTGTTCTCCCCTAAATCTTTGAGATTGGATCTTGTACTAAACCTTTAACTGGCTGTTTCTGCTAGACTGGTTTACCAGTGATCTCCTTGGAACCTGCTTATGTCCCACTCAGTATCAGGATTAAAAACATACACCCCTATGCCCAGCTTTTGTGTGGGTACAGGGGATATGAATAAGGTCACTCTTACAGGGTTACTTCAGGTCTGGTTTATCCTAATGATGCTTCCTAGGCTCTGGCGGTCAAGTTTTTACAGTCTGCATGACAGTGGTTGGTTGAGTGAGAGGTGAAGCCTGTCCTGAGCCTGGAGGAAAGGTGGAAAGAAATGTCCACTCTTCCTTCTCCAGTCCAAGGTCTGTGGCTGCTATGATTGTTCTTGAGATGAGAATATAACATATGGCAGAGTGCAAGGTCTTAGGAATGGAATAGAGGCTCCTTGTGTATGTATATATAAGAGGGAGGAAGGGAGGGAAGATCAAAGGGAGGATGAGGAAAGACTCTTAGTCAGAGCCTGAGACACACTGCTGTTGCAGTAACTTTTATTCACCTGATGTAATTGTTGTCTTGGAGACTCACTGCCTCTGTCTGCTAATCTAGGCCTAGTCCTGGAAGCTTCTAGCCTCTATACAATCTTATCTTGGGCTGGAATGTTTTCAGCCTCTGAGAATTACTGCTGAGCAAGCTCACTCTTTTTATTCTTTCTGAATTCTGGCTGGTTGGTCAACTTAGCTATTCTGGCTCAAACTTCTCTCCAAACTGACTGATTCAATCTGGTTTCCCTCAGCTTCTGACTGTATTGTGATTCTTGGTCTTATATGGACTTTGGCAATCTATTCTAATCTTTTGGCTCTGTCTTATTCTCTGGCTCATTCTGTCTTCACCCTCATCTAGCTTGTTCTACACAACTGTCCTGGTAAAACTGTCTTCTCTCCTTTTCTCTATCTGTGCTGCTCTCTCTTAAGTAGCCTCTCTTTTCTCTCTGTTCTTGTGAGAGGTGGGCATATCTTATTCTGTCAAATCTTCCTCTGATTCATTACTTTGCCTCTCAATTAGATATCACTTTCAAACATGAGTGCTTCCTTCTATAAACTAACTTTACCTTTATTATTTCAGATTAAAGCTATATACTAGGAACATGTCTGTATTCCAGCCAGAGTGACTAAAGATATATTCTAAGGGGTGTCTGTATTTCAGCAATGTTGCTGGATTAAAGCCCCTCTACACATTGCTTTACTTCAGTGTTGCAGAAAGAGGCTCCACACATTTACTCTGAACTTGGGGACTAAAATGTTTCTTCCACTCTGACATGCCATTCCTGGGATCCCCTCTTACTAAAGTTACCCCATCTCTCCTTCAGACTCTACCCTGATGCTCTCAGGTGCACCATCAGGGGTGACCTGATGGGTACAAAGTTGAATGAGAGGCTCAGGCAAGGAGGATGGATGAATGGATGAATTTAGATGGGCAAAATGGTCTTGGAAGGACAGAAAGATCCAGCTAGACAGAGGAGTAACGTATGTTTGAATGGTATGTATGGTATGGTACTATGGACACCAAAAGTGGGAGCCTGGAGGGCCAGGTAGATTATGGGAACATCCAAGAATGTTTCTGTGAGGAATTGATTCAAGGGTAGGTGGAACAATGGAGAGTGAGAGCTGTGCTAGAGTTAACCTGAGAGGGAACCTGAGGCCTGAATTGGCAGTAAAGCCTAAGGCAAGGAATGGGATAGACGGTGGTCACACCTGAAAGGCTCAGGATTATCTGCTGAGCCACAGAGAAGATGTTTTATCTCAGATAGTGCCCAGCAGGACATGGACTAGCAAGAGCATCAGGGTGGAGTCTGAAGGAGAGATGAGGTAACCTTAGTAAGAGAGGATCCCAGGAATGACACGGCAGCTAGGTCCTTGGTCACTCACATGACCATGCTTGATGACAGCTCCAAGCAAGTCTCTTCTGCATACTCCATGGAACTTTTGTGAAAACGAAGAATTTTTTTTGAACAGACCAGTACATAGGATATAGTGGGATCTAGGCAGAGTAGGAAGCTCAGAGTTGAGTGTGTAAGGAGCCAACTGTCCTGTAGACTAAAGAGTCTATAGACAAGGGCCCAGTTGGAGTCTCTCATCATGGCTTGTTGGCATGACAGCCCCTTTCACAAGTTGAACACATCAACATGTACTGGTTTGAATAGGTTTGGCTCCCATAGACTTATGTGTTTGAATGCTTGGCCCAAAGGGAGTGTCACTATTAGTTGGTATGGCCTTGTTGGAGGAAGTGTGTCACTAGGCTTTGAGGTTATATATGCTCAAGGTATGCCCAGTGTGGGACATAGTCTCTTTCTGTTGCCTTCAGATCAAGATGTAAAACTCTCAGCTCCTTCTCCAGCACCATGTCTGCCTGCATGATGCCATGCTTCCTGCCGTGATGATAATGGACTAAACCTCTAGACTATAAACCAGCCCCAATGAAATGTTTTCCTTTATAAGAGCTGTTATGGAGGCTGGAGAGGTGGCTTAATGGTTAAGAGCACTGACTGTTCTTCCAGAGGTCCTGAGTTCAATTCCCAGCAACCCGTGGTGGCTCACAACCGTCTATAATGGGATCTGATATCTTCTGGCAGCCATACATGCAGATAAAGAGCACTCTTACATGAATTTAAAATAAAAAAAGAGCTGTTGAGGTCACATTGTCGCTTCATAGCAATAAACCCTAATTAAGACACTGCATGACCTGAATATCATTGAGGATGGTTTCTGTCCCAACCATAGAGGCTAGCCAGGGCTCTGGTGCACACATAGCAAGGATGTTGCAGATTTGCATTTAATTAGGGCTGGCTTGCTATTTCAGAGGTTTAGTCCATTATTGTCATGGTGGGAAGCATGGTGATATAGAGATAGACATGGTGCTGGAGAGGTACGTCAGAGTTCTACAGATGTGTCAGCAGGCAGCAGGAAGACAGAGTAACGCTGGACCTGGCTTGAACATTTGAAACTTCAAAGCTGACCCCCAGTGACACACTTCCTCCAACAAAACCATACCTACTCCAACAAGGCCACACCTTCTAATGGTGCTACTCCCTCTGGGATTATGGTGGCCATTTTTATTCAAACCACCACAGCCTCTAGTCTGTGTTTTAAAATACACCAAGAATACCAAAGCGAAGGAAATCATGAGAGTGGCTAGAGGAAGTCTAGTGACTACAAGAAGTTATTGTCTACATAGTGTCTTGTCAAATCTCCAGCCTGGCCGCCACAGGGAAGGCTAACAAGTTTTTAATCGACCAGACTCATGAATTATTTCCACCCTTACAAAGTGTCTATTTCCACTCCAATAAACACACAGTATTCCAAGGAGAAGAGAGGGGAAGAGGGAAGAAGGATGAAAGGGAGGTTTTTTGAAAAATACTACCCCCAAATTCTTGCCTGCATTCTGCTTGCTAGAGCTCACACATATGACTACCACAGAGCACATGACTTCATAGCTACGCACCCTGCATCCTTTAGCAAACTCCACTTCCTGCTATGAAGAGGGCAAATGGAGATAGGATTTCTTAGCTGCATTTGATTTTGCTGATCCCTTTATGTAGATAGCAAATCAGGGAGAGGTTTAGAATCAGCCCCTCTCATCTGGCTTGGAGTGAGTGACATGGAAGGCTTTTGTAAAAGGCCCAAATAAAGGTTCTTCAGATGGTTCTCTGGGCACAAGAAGCTAGCAGAGGAACATATAGGCAAATGTGGAGTGAGTTGAGTCTGTGTGGCTCAGGGCTTCTGGGCTGGTGTGTGCTGGGGCAATCCTGGGTGGGGGTGGGCCACAAGTGAAGTAGAAACCTCTGGGTTGAGAGGCAGGTATATTGAGAACCACTTGTTTTCTCTCCCCTCTGGCTTCTTTTGTCTGATACAAAACATTCCTTGCATCTACTCTGTGAGAGAACTGCGTGCTTCCCTTTGAATGTCTGTGGTTCAATCTACCTGCTGATAATCACTCCTGCTTCCTGTCCCAGAGCATGTGTGGCCCCTTGTACTTGTCAGAGACTTTGAACACTAAAGAATGGAATGACATCACTGAGCTAAAGTCAAGTTGTTTTCAGGAAGCCGAACTTGCTGAGGTTGTGGGAGAGTCCATCTTCTCACCCTTTCTGACCTCTAGAACCTCAGCCTCAGCCTTCCATAGAGACTACCTAGCTCTTTATTTACCTTCAAAGCCAGCAAGACAGAGTCTTCTGGGAACCCCAGCTCTCATCATCCCTGGCATTGTCTCCTGCTGGGGTTTGCATAAGTTTTTCTCCTATCTCCAGCATGTCTCCCCACCCCAAATCCTTAGTTGCATTTACAGAAACCCTTTCTGTTGGGTAAGCCACAAGAGACAAATTTTTTCAAGGTCAAAACCTGCAGATCTTCCAGGTCTCCACACATCTTAGACTTCTGTTACCCGCAACACATCTGGAAGGAGAGTGCACAAGGAAGAGTAGGACCCGAGGCATAGAGCGTGGGAGAAGAAGGGCCACCCAAGCTTGCACTATGATGTTGTAGTATTCCCCACCACCCAGCCAAGCAACTGCAGTGACAGAGTCTGGTCACAGTATTATCTCATTGCTCTCTCTCTCTCTCCTCTTCCTTGTAGGGGCGGTTTACCAACTGGGAGCTCCTGAAGGAACCCTGCATCCCCAAGGTCAGCCTGCCACCTAGACCAGAGCATCTGCCTCTAGCTTCCTGCTCTCACTGTCACTGTCTCCCAGCTAGCCACTCCAGGCATCCCTCTAGTTTGCGGCAGCTTGCTCTTCATCCCTGGGCTCCCAGAACTCCATGGTCACTCCCTCCTACATAGTGGACATTTTAGATGCCACCAAGCGAAGACTAAGAGGTCTTTGCTGTATATTCTATATATTGGGGTTAAGATTTTAATAAAGGAAATAATAGAGTGGAACTTGTTGCTGCTCATTAGCAAATGCGTCATGAGATCCTCTCCTTGAGATACATTTCTGCTACACTTGCCAGAACAACTCTCTAGTGTCATGCAGCTAGACAAGGCCCATTAGTATTTCTGACAATCCTATCTTTATCTGTCCCAAAGGGGCAGGGCGTATGTTCATGTAAAAACATTTCTACAAAACCCTCCTTTCTCCCAATTTTTGAGTTTCAAAGACTTTGTCTCCTTCCTTCAATTTTTATAAAGAAAAGCCTCTAGTTTTAGACTACTCCTGTCTTAGATGTATTCTAGACAGAGATAAGGCCACCACAGGGCCAAGACTTCTCTTTCCAGATCAATCATGCCACTTCCAAGTCCAGCAGATTTGAGGGGATGCTCTGGAAAGCTCTGGAAGAGATACATATCACTTGTGTACTTTTCATCCTATGCTCCATGAGAGCTATGCCTCCCTCATGTGAAGTGCTTAGCCATCCAGCCTGCCCAGCTGAGTCCACATGATTACCCAGCTGCTAGCCACACAAGGGAGGACAGGAGAGGCTGGCAAGCTGCTTTACTGTGGATCCCTTACCTGAGTGCTGAACCCCTTGTGTGTGTGGGGGGGGGCGACTCAGAGCATTAACATGGCTCTGTTTTCAGAGTCATTCCTGGAGTGCCAGTGAGAAACTCTACTGGTTAGTGGTTTTTTTTTTTTTTTTAATCAACTTGATACAAGCTATGATCACTTGGAAAAAGAGAACCTCAGTGGAGGGATTGTCTCTATCAGATTGACCTGAGGCCATATCTTATGGGTACAGCCTGTCTTTAGAACACCTTTACCCAGCAGCATGTCACCTAAAGTGTCCCCAGAGAAGCTGCATGTAGCTTGAAGATACTTCACATCTTTGTTCAGGTCAAGAGCCCTTCTATCCATCCTAGCATGTGGCTTAACCCCACTGACCTTACAGCAGGTTTCCATGGGAGAAGGGAAGAGACAGGTAACAGGGTGGCCATTGAGAATATCCTTGGAGCTCAGACCCATTCTCTGGAAAATTTGGCCCAATGACACTGTCAATTCCAAAGGCTTGCCCCCGGACTCCCAACCTGTGCTAGCCATCAATGAGTCAAGACCTGTTCAGGCCTCTCAGATGTCTGACTAAGCTAAGCAAAGGATGGAATTCTCTTGTAGAGCGCAGATTGTTGGCATGGCTTGGGAGCTGAAGCCTAGAACTATGTACCCCCAACCATCGTTTCCAAGGAGAAGGATAAGAGATGATGAACCAAGGATATCAGAAGGAACCAGACAAGAGAGCCTCTGCCTTGTCACCAACAGATGCCTTGGGCATCAGTCCTGAGTGTACTTTTCCTAGGACACTAACAGCCCAGGATATTTCGTGGATGCTGATGGAGGTGCTTGAAGGCCTGCCAGGACTTTCTTAACCTTCTGCTGGCTGTGCCACTGCAGTGGCAGAAGGAATCCAGGCCCCTCTTTCATATCTAGTCCCCATTCTCTCCCTTGACAGCCAGGAAGGGCTCAAGGGTCAGCTCAGCCTACCCAGGTCTGCACTAAGACCTGGATTATGCTCCTGATGAGAGAGAAAGCAACCACATTCATAGCAACAAGGCAAAGAGTGCTCCACCTGAGCAGCAGGGCTGAAGGAGAAGCCACAGTGGCAGTAGCAGTCTCTGCATAGGCCCTGTGTAGGCTGCCCAGATGGCTGAGAAGGTGGTCCCTGGTAGCCAGTGGGCTAAGGGGTATCAAAGCCCCTGCTCTGGGGGTCAAAGATACTGGCACAGCACCCAGAAGCCCCACAGTGGCCTCCTTGTCTTTAGGATGTCAGTCAGATCCAGAGGGCTGTGAGCTGGGGTCTGATTACAATGACCCTGCCTGTCCTTCTGCAGAGACTGGGGGCCCACTATCTTCTACGGTAGCACAATGGTTGCTCCCTACGGGCTACTTGGAGGTAGGACTGGACAGGCATTTTCTTGTCCAGGACAAAATGGAGGTCTTGATGATATGACATGGCTTCTGTATTGTGTATTTGTGTCAGTTCTGCCTTGGTTACAATGATAGAAACTTCTGGAACCCAGGCTGTAGACCAACTGTTCTTTTGTTTTTTATTTAGCATATACATTCCTTTTAAAATCAATTCTCCTTTTCAGTTTGTTGAAATTTATTTTGCTATTCATTTTCTAATGTTTTTGGTTATGTATCTAGCTCATTTATTTCTTCCCTTCTTTTCTGTTAACATAAACTTTTTGGGCTACAAACCTCATTTTTCCTTTCATGTAATATTTAAAAATGTGATGTGTGTTGTTTTGAGTGATTTCTCCTTTGACACATAATTAGATGTATGGCTTAAAGCTTTCAATTATGCGTATGTGTGTGCATGTGTGTGTGTATATCTCTGTGTGTTGTGTGTGCATGTGTGTGTATATGTGTGTGCATGTGTGTATTTCTGTCTGTGTTGTGTATGTATATGTGTGTACATGTGTCTATGTGTATGTGTGTGTATGCATGTGTGTGTGTTTAACATTCTGTTTGGTGTTGATTTCCACATTAATGGCATTGTGATCGGAGAACCTGACTTGCACAGCACTGTTTCTTTTAAGTATTCTGGGGAGAGGAAATTTACCTTAATATATGCTTAGGGGAGCCACATTTAATAGACCTTAGTAATGATCTTGCTGTTTAAGTCTAAATTTTGGCACATGATGTGTTCAGTTTCTAGGTGTAAGATAATTTGGCAAAATACTACTTTCTAAGTATCATTTGTGTCTTGGTTAGGATTTTACTGATGTGAACAGATACCATGACCAAAACAACTATAAGAACAACGTTTAATTGGGGCTGGCTTATAGGTTCAGAGGTTCAGTCCATTATCATCAAGGTGGGAGCATGGCAGGATCTAGGCAGCCATGATGCAGGCTGAGCTGAGAGTTCTCTGAAGGTTGCTAGCAGAATACCGACTTCCAGGCAGCTACGCTGAGGGTGTTAAAGCCCACACCCACAGTGACACACCTACTCCAACAAGGCCACACCTTCTAATAGTGCCAGACCTTGGGTTGAGCATATACAAACTATCACAAATTTGTTTTATTTATTGATGCATTCATGCTTAGAATGTTTGTTGTTTTCTTGGAGAATGAAGCCCTTCCATTCAGAACTTGTTCTCTCTACCCCTAAAGACAGTTTCCAGTGTTTGGCCCTCACTATCATTCATGGCCCTTGCTTTAGTTTTGCATATTTTTATTGGGTATATCTCTTCTTAACAAGCTGACAAGTTTTCCCTACCATTCTGAGTGTATCAGTCACTGTAACCATCCAGACTGATTCTTGTGTGGGGTCATTTAGTGTTACTGTCACCATTCAGGTACCCCTTTATGTGGTGGTGGTGGTAGTGGTGGTGGTGGTAGTGGTGGTGGTGGTGGTGGTGGTGTGTGTGTGTGTGTGTGTGTGTGTGTGTGTGATTCAACATCACCATCCAGATCCATCTTTGTGTGTACATGTGTATACATGCATGTGTATATATGAGTGTGTGTGTGAGAGAGAGAGAGAGAGAAAGAGAGAGAGAGAACAAGAAAGAGAGAGATTCAATACCCTTTTGTGTATATGTAGTATGGTGTGTGTGTGTGTGTGTGTGTGTGTGCATATGTGTGCGTGTGTGTGTGATTCAGTGTCACCATTCAGATCCCCCTTTGTGTGTACATGTGTGTGTGTATGAGTGTGTGTGTGTATGTGTGTGTGTGTGTGTGTGTAACTGGGAGGGAGTGTTATGAGAATCTGCTCCATCCTCATACTCTATGACACATTCCCATCAAAGACATCACCCTCCCGGGCTGCTTCTAGTCAATGACTGGGCCCAGTGATCTGGAGGCAGGCCACTCCTAGGAACGTGCAGATTCTCTGTCTGCACTGGCTGAAACTTTCTTGCAGCCAGTACACTCTGTCTTTTCTTCCCTGTCTTTCTTTCTTCCCTCCTTCCTTTTCAAAGAACTTTCCAGATTGGTGCTAGAATCTATCATTCTCCCAGGTTAGCATGTTTGCAGCTCTTTGCACTTCTTAGCTCTTTCACCAACATTGGTAGTGTGCCCTGGATCTGCAGATCTTTTTACTTCATGCAAACCCCTCACTTAGCTAACTCCTCAGTGCAGGTGGATGCCTATTTGTAAATATATACACTAGTTTTTCAAGGCATCCCAAAGACCTTATAGCCTGATGTCCCTGAGCAATGGGAGGCTTTCTGACTCTCAGTGTTTCCTGGGCCATCCATGTTTTGAGCTTAAGGCCTTTTAAAACTCTGCTTCTCACATTTAGACCATGCCAGGTTCATCCATAACTTCTAAGAGAAGGCCCAGCCCCTGGTGGCCGCTGCTGTGACTTACTCAAACCCTGGACTGGCCACATGTTGACACTACGCCAAGGTTGAGCTGGTTCCCCTGACCCCTGGTGAAATCCTTACAGCTATTCAGAGCTTGAAAAAAATAATTCAAAGTGCTTAAACTGGTAGCTTCAAACACCTTACAGTTAGGGAAGCTGTGTGGAATGGTTTGGTGGTCCCTGAGGTGTGGATATGGTTTTATCTCAGAGAGATCATAGATAAAACATGGTGTTGTTGGCTATGATGTTTGAAGACCAATATCTAACTTCTCATTTGAGTTCTTATTTGTATGTTCTTGGACCATGTGTAATGACACTGCTCTCTGAATAAAATACTAGCTGTCAAAAAAGATGTGTTTCTCTGACCTGGATGACTGCTTGACTGGGTTCCTGGAGCTCCAGTCGGGTGCCTAATTTCTATGCTCCTTTCTACAAACAAAAACATTTGCTATAGGAACATCAGTGTGTGGTTTGAGAAAGAATGCCTCCCATAGGCTCATATATTTAGTCATCAGGGAGTAGTTTTATTTGAAAGGATTAGAAGGATTTAGGAGGTGTGGCCTTGTTGGAGGAAATGGGGATGGGCCCTGAGGTTTCAAAAGCCCACCCCAAGCCCAGAATCTCCCTACCTCTGGCTCAGGATGTAGTTCTCAGCTACTGCTTCGGCATCTGCCTGCATGCTGCCATGATAATAATGAACTAAACCTCTGAAACTGTAAGCTAACCGTCAATTAACTGCTGTTTTATGAGTTGCCTTGGTCATGGTGTCCCTTCACAGCAATAGAACGCTGACTAAGACGCATGATTCCGAGGGATAGCCAGGTCCCGCACTACTCACCTCCCAACGTGGGCAAAGGCTCTGAAGAGTCCTCTGTTTGTCTCTGGGCATCTTCAGAATCCCTCTTGACCTCTGAACAATTGTGTAAATGAATGAATGAGAGAAGGAACTGGGGACTTGGGTGGGTTTTCCTTTGCCAACCATGTCAAGATGTTTAGCAACCCAGGTTTAAACATCAGGGACCGCACACAGGAGTGCTGCAACCGCACCAAGCACCACACTGCTCCACGTCCCTGCAACCTACCACAGTGGAAATTCCTGGTCCTGCAGGACTGGGCCTTATGGACATCCATCCATTCTCAGCCACCTCATTCACAGGGACCCTTTCTGCTTCACTCCACCCCTTCATCCAGGAAAGTTACATGGAAGACACTTGGAGACTGTTGGCTGCCCAGGGAAAAGCAGGGAGGCAACAGGTTCTTCAGTGAAGGCCAAGAGAACACTGTGAAAACCGCTGCTCAGGCAACAATTCTAGCAGTTAGAGGAGAATGAGTTGAGAGCAGACACGGGTTCTTGGGCTTTTCAAGCAGGAAACTCTCTGTGCCACCAAACCTTCATCGCTTCTCTCACCTTGACCAGGATGGTTCAAGAACCTAGAGGTTGGCTGAGCAGTGGTGGCACACACCTTTAGTCCCAGCATTTGGGAGGCAGGGGCAGGTTTATTTTTGAGTTCGAGGCCAGCCTGGTCTACAGAGTGAGTTCCAGGACAGCCAGAGCTATACAGAGAAATCCAGGGCTATACAGAGAAACCCAGGGCTATACAGAGAAACACTCAAAAACAAAACCAAAAAACCAAGAACCTAGAGATTGGAGTGCACTATGCAACATCTCAGAGGTGACTGAGGCGC
>JADRCC010579758.1:0-10772 GCA_019843855.1 Hylomyscus alleni
AAAAAAAAAAAAAAGCAAAAACCACCTGTCCAACAAAGATATGCTCACAGTTAGCACCTAAACCTATAATACCATCAAAACATGGATGGCTAAAGGCCAGCAAAAACAAACAAACAAACAAGCAAACAAACAAACAGACAGTAATAGCCAGAGCGATTGGGCGCCACCAGAACTCAGCTATATTACATCATGCCCTAGATATGCTAACACAGATGAAACAACAATAAACGGATCTTAAATCAAACCTTATGAAGATGATAGAGGCCTCTAAAGAGGAAATGAATAACTCCCAAATAGAAATACAGGAAAATAAAACCAAACATGTGCAGGAAATGAAAAGAGATAGAAGCAACAGAAAGCAACAGCAAAAACAAACCAAACCAAACAAACCCCCACAAACTGATGGAATCCTAGAGGTGAAGACCTAAGTAAGAGAACAGGAACTACGGGCTCAAGTGAGACTAACAGAATACAAGAGAGGGTAGAGAAAAGCTCAGGTGTAGAATTTAAGATAGAAGAAATCAATACACTGGCCAAAGAAAATGTTAAAACTAAATAGTTCCTGATATAAAACATCAAGGAAATCTGACACAGGGAAAAGACCAAAGAATAACAGCAGATTCTCAGCTCCAAGGTCTAGGAAATATTTTCAACAAAATCTTAGAAGAAAATTTCTATAATCTAAAGAAAGAGATACCTATAAACATACAAGAAGCTTACAGAACACCAAATAAGTTGGACCAGAAAAGAAAATGCTTTCACCACATAATAAAACACTAAATGTACAGAACAAAGAAAGAATAATAAAAGCTTCAGGGAAAAAGGTCAAGTAATATATAAAGACAGACATATCAGAATTACACCAGACTTCTCAACTCTAAAAGCAAGAAAGGCCTGAGCAGGTATCTTGTGGTCTCCACAGGACGGTAGTTGCCAGTCCAGACTACTCTACCCACCAAAACTTTCAATCACTGTAGAGAGAGAAAACAAGACATTCCTTGAAAAAAAAAAACCCCAAATTTAAAATATATTCATCCACAAATCCAGCCCTATAGAAGATACTAGACAGAAAATTCCAACCAAAGGAGGTTAACTACACACAGAAAACACCACACCAGCAAAATAATTCCACACCAGCAAAACCAAAAGAACAGAAGCATACATGCATGCATACATAAACACACACACACACACACACACACACATACACACACACACACACACACACACCCCACCCCCAACATCAAAATAACAGGAAATAACAGTCTGTGGTCTTTAATATCTCACATCAATGGACTCAATCTTCCAATTAAAAGACACAGACTAAGGGTAAGGTGATACCCAGGGGGGCTTCCCAACCTCTCAGAAGATAAGGGTGTGGGGGAGAGACTGAAGGGGATTAGGAGGGCATTTATTGGAACATAAAGTGAAGAAATAATAAATAAATTAATTAATGGACCAGGCAGTGGTGGCGCACGCCTTTAATCCCAGTACTTGGGAGGCAGAGGCAGGCAGATTTCTGAGTTCGAGGCCAACCTGGTCTACAGAGTGAGTTCCAGGACAGCCAGGGCTACATAGAGAAACCCTGTCTTGAAAAAACAAGAATGGATACAAAATCAGATTAATCATTCTACTTCATGCAACAAACACAACTCAGTATCAAAGACAGGCATTACCTCAGAGTAAAGGGCCAAAAAGATTTTCAAGCAAATGGAGGCAAGAATCAAATTTGGGTACCTATTATATCTAATAAAATATATTTTTCAACTAAAATCACTCAAAGAGATGGAGAAGGATACTTTATATGCCTCAAAAGAAAAATCCACTAAGATGATGTCTCAATTCTGAATATATGCCCCAAATGCAAGGACCCTCACATTTGTAAAAGAAATACTACTAAAGACTAAATCACACATTAAACTTTGTGCATTAACAGTGGAACACTTAAACACTCCACGGTCACCAATGAGCAGATAGATCATTTGGACAGAAACTAAGAGAAACATAAGGAAGGTTATGAGACAAAAAGACCTAACAGATAACCACAGAACATTTCACCCAAACACAAAAGAATATATCTTCTTCTTAGTACCTCAGGAAATCTCTAAATTTAACCATATATTCAGGTACAAAGCAAGTCTCAACAGATACAAGAAAATTGAATAACTCCTGTGTCTTATGACACCAATAAGTTATAAAGCTGGACTTCAACAACAGAAACAACAGGAAGCCAAAAAACTCATGAAAACTGAATAATTCTCTACTCAATGACCACTGGGTCAAGGAAGAAATAAAGAAATTAAAGCATTTCTAGAACTCAAGGTAAATGAGTGCACAACATTCCCAAACTTATAGGATACAAGCTAAGAGGAAAGTTCATAGCAATAAGTACCTTCATAAAGAAATAGGTGAGGTCTCATACTGCCAGCTTAATATTATACCTTAACGCTTTAGAACAAAAAAGAAGCAAACACACCCAAGAAGAGTAGACAGAAGGAAATAATCAAATTCCGGGCTGAAAAATAAATTAGAAACAAATAGAATAATACAAAAAAGCAACAGAGTCTAAAGTTGGTTCTTTGAGGAAAAACAATACAGATAAACTTCTTAGCTAGAGAGAATATCCAAGTTAGAAAATCATAACAATAGACACCTAGGAAATACAACAAATTTTTAGGTCTTTCTTCAAAAACCCATACTTCCTAAAATTAAAACATCTAAAAGAAATGGGTGGTTTTCTTAATAGATGTCACTTACCTAAGTTAAATTAGCTCCAGGCAGACAACTTAAATAGACCAATACCCCTAAGAATTAGAAGCAGTCATTAAAAGTCTCCCCACCAAAAATAGGCCCAGGGCAAGATTGTTTTAAAGCTGAATTCTACCAGATTTTAAAGAAGAACTAATACCAATCCTCCTCAAACTATTCCACAAAAGAGAAACAGAAGGAATTCTGCCAAAATCATTCTCTGAGACTACAATCTCAGAGATGATACCTAAGTCCCACAAAAGACTCAACAAAGAAAGAAAAATTTAGACTAATTTCCCTTATGAATATTTATGCAAAAATATTCTTCAGAACATTCACCAATCAAATCAAATAACACATCAAAGTTATCATCCATCTGATCAAGTAGGCTTAATCCAGGGATTCAGGCCTGGTTCAACATAGGGAAAAAAACCCAGCAATGTAATCTACCATGTAAAATGTTGAAAGAAAAATCACCCACATGATCATCTCATTTGATTCTAACACCCCTTCATGGTAAAAGTCTTGGAGAGATCAGGAACACAAGGCAGAAACCTAAACACAGTAAAGGCCATAGCCAAATCAAATGGAATGAGGAGAAACCTAAAGCTATTCATCTAAAATCAGGGACAAGTCAAGCCTTCCCATTCATGGTATATCTATTCAGTATGGTACTTGAAGATTTAGACAGAGTAATAAGAAAACTAAAGGAGATAGTGGGTATACAAATTATAAAGGAAGAAGTCAAAGTATAGCTATTTGTAGATAATATGGAAGTCCAGATGAGTGAGCCCAAATTTCTATTAGGGAACTCCAACTGCTGATAAATGCCTCTAACAATGTGTCTGGATATAAAATTAACTAAAAAAGTCAGTAGCCCTGCTTTATACAAATGAAAAATGGATTGAGAAAGATATCAGGGAAACAACACACTAAATAGCCACAAATAATATAAAATATCTTGATGTAACTCTAACAAAGCAAGCAAAAGACCTGTATGACAAGAACTTCAAGTCTTTGAAGAAAGAAATTGAAGAAAATATCAGAAGATGGAGAGATCGTCAATGGTCAAGGACCAGTAGGATTAACCTAGTAAAAATGGCCATTTTATAAAAAAGAATCTATAGATTCAATGCAATTCCCATAAACACCAACAAAATTCTTTACAGACCTTGAACAAAGCAACTCTCAACTTCATATGGACACACAAAACCCCACGATGCCCAAAACAATCCTGTAAATAAGAAACCTTCTGGAGGTATCACCACCCCTAATATCACACTGTTCCACAGAGCAGTAGTAATGAAAACCACATGGTATTGGCATAAGAACAGGCACTTAACAACCTTCCTTCAAAGGAAAGTGGGACAGTTCTCTAAGGAACAGAAAGGAAAAGAAGTTATTTGAAGTGGCTAAGTCCTATGGGGAAAAGTAAGACATTTACAGTGATCCTGAGGTGCCTGCTGGAGGTTTACACTGTTATGACCCCCATTTAGAGACTCAGCCCAATCATGAAGTTGCTTCCTTTCCACAACTTCACTCAACTGCAGTAACTCTGGTTCCACTTATGTGATGTGAAAAGTTCCAGAAAGAAACGCTTCCCATGAGTTAAGTTACATCCTGCTTTGCCATCCGTTTCCATGCTGCCTGGGAGTGAACAGCTTTCCATTCTGTGTCCCTGCTCTCTAGGCTCCTCTGCTCATTAGCCACTTGATCACCATCGTGAGTATTAATTTGACTAAATATATACTGCGAAAACTGTGGTCAAGTTCCCTGGGTTTTACTCCATAATGACACAAGCTGAAGCGTGCTGATGCCACTTGTCAGGTCTGCAGAAGAGAACTCTTAATATTCTTCCATCAGAGGAAAATGGGGGCAGTCCTCTAATGAATAAAAATGTAAAGAAGTTATTCAAAGTTGCTACATCCTGTGGGGAAAGTAAAACATGATCTACATCATGTTGGGCATCCTGACTTCAGACAGATCTGGGGGCAGCAGATAGAACAGCAGTGTTATGTGACAGAGCCTTTGTTTCTCCCTGTCTCAGAATTCAGCATGAGCCCTGTCTCTGAGACACCAGAATTGGTAAGAATCCAGCCTTCCTGTGGACTTGCATCCCTTCCATTCCCCTGACAGCAGGAGAATAAACTCATAGGCCTATCTAGTGCCCCTCCCTTTATGTGTGTAGGCTAGTTCTCCTGCTGTGGATCATCTCTAGGGTGAAATCCAGACACTCCCCTGGTAATAGGAATTGATAATTGCTCTGACTTTATACATCTCAGCAAAAATAGAGGGGAGATCATAGGAACAATTTCACATAGTTTACATGACACCAAATGGAACATGCTAGAACCTGCTCCAAAATTCTCTCAAGGACAGGAATTTCTTGAAGACAATTTTTCAAAGTTATATCTAGAATCATTTGGCATGAGCAGAAAATAAAAATAAAAATTCAGTTTTAGATGTACTACTACTCATAGCAACTGGCCTCTAATTCTGTGGCCCTTTAAAAGACTATTTGTCAAACATAGAGAGTAGTGGGCAGTTGTCTGTCAAGGGTCAGCTGAGCTGAGGGCAAGGTGCTCACAGGCAGTTTTACCCTCCTAAAGAGAGGGTATTTCCTAACTGCACAATCAACACTTGTGTCTTTCCACAGTGCCAGAATTTACTGAGTGACAGATTCACAAGGTGTAGAAGTTTTAAAGGCAGGAATGTGTCAGACTCTCCCACTTTCCTTGGTAACTTCTGATGATTAGGAATACCAGTGGTTAATGACATACTGCAAGGTAAACCAATCAGTCTCTGTATTTTTCCATATTTCTTCTGTCCTCCTTCCCCTTTCTTCTGCTCTTTTTCTCCCTCCCCCTCTCTGCCATTCCTCCTTCCTTCCTTCCTCCCTCTCTCTCTCTCTCTCTTTCTTTCTTTCTTTCTTTTTGCTTTTCACCTACTTGCCATTCTCTCTACTTGATTCCTTGATTGCTAGCTATCCACAGGCTACATAGTGAAGTTAGAGGCTTCAGAGGTCACAGAAGAAGTAGAAACAGAAACAGAGTGTGCAGCGATAAGAGAAGAAGAATGAAAGTGAAGAGGCAGAGGAACTGGCAAAGCAGCTTAGGCGTGAGATCAGAGCTGAAGTCTTGAGTCCAACTGCACTGGCAAGAGGAAAGGACAAGGTCTAGATGAAGGACTAGGCAGACGCACAGACATCAAGTTCAATGAGGAGAAATACAGGCAGGTGGCAGTGGATGAGGTCATGTCTATGGCAGGGACTAAACCAAGTTGAAGCCCTAAGGAGTGTCAGGATTTTTCCATCTGTTCATCTTCAAAATATACACTTGAAGACAAGGTAGAAGCTTTGCAGGAAATCTTCTCCTAGATAATACTCTTAGGATATCCTGCAATTTGGAGAGTTTTGTCTCCATGGACTGCAGAGAGCCAGATCAGATCCAGTGCTTTGAGGAAATCCATGTAACAGAATAAATAGAATGTAAGACAAAGGAATAAAATATCGAGTGCAGTCCTTCTGGTGAGCACGCAGAGGGACAGAGTCAGAGTTTCGGAGAGAAAAAGAAGCGATGCTTCCACCCTTCATCTTGTGGTAGGTGGGTTTTCACCTCAGTATTTCCAATAACATGAACTCAATATGTGCAGTTTTGTGATGATGCAAACTCATACATTTTTTTCTGAAGGGCAAGAATGGCATGGCTCAATGTCCCATGGACCTAGAAATAAAACTTCTTCTGTATTGTACACAAGAAGTGTACAAAGTCTTGTAATGGCAAGACTTTCTCATTAACACTCTAGCCACCAATTTCTGTCTCATGAGATCTAGGAATTCTCATGGGAAATGAGACAAGGATCCTCAGGGACAGTTGTGATGAAGCTTCATCCTCTGTGACCTGTAGATGCTTCTCACATGCCCTGGGGTGCAGTGGACACACAGCATCTTACAGCAACTCAGCGTCAGTGAGGGACCATATCCTTAAAACCCATCAGTCTATGTTCAAAGCAAAAGGCATTGACCACCTTGAGCACAGAGATACTGAGTCTGTAAAAGCCGAGATGATACAGAATTTTAGGGCCCAAGTCTCAAGGCCACTAATGAACCCTAAATAACTTCCTAACTACTTAAAGCCAGTGTCCATACCACAGAGAACCACATCTTCCTCAGTTCATCATTTTCTTTGTCATTATTGATTACTGTTAAGAATAAAAAGTCTTTGTCATGGGTTGAATGTGATATGTCCTGGACTGTCTCCTGTGTTTAGACATTCAGTCCCCTGAGGCAGCCCTGTTTGAGGAGTTAGGGAACCCTTGGATATGTGGCCTGCTGGGAGCCAGTGGGTCCTTAGGAGACTTGGGAGATTGTTAATGCACTGAAACCAGTTGCCTCATGCTCTGCTGCCAATACCAGCAACTGAGCCCTCCATCATGTGACTGAAACTCTGAAAGCCTGAACCAAACCAACCTCTGCCTCTCAGATGTTGTTTTAAGTCATAGATTTGAGAGGAGCCATGGAAAGCCCTTGAGAGTGGAAATGGGTTTTGACTGGCTGTGATTGGGTCATAGCTCCTGTGACCTCACAAATAGCCATTGTGAGAAGTGATAGTTGCTCACCCATATAAGGAAGGCAGTAGCTGAGACTGGATCTTGTCCTTTACTGCAGTAAAGTGAGCTGTTTGTTGGCTTAGAGCGGTCAGACTCAGCATTGTGTTCTGAGAATTTATATTTTATTGCTCATCTTTGGAAGTGAACATCTGTGATCCCCACTGACCAGAACATAGTGAGTTTGCTTCATGGTGTTTGGTTTTGGGGCCTGGATTTTGATTTACTGTTTATAGTTTTGGATTTAGTTTATTCATTTGCTTCCTTTAAAAAAAAATGACATACGTTTTTTATTATCTTTTCATTTATCCCTGCTATTTTGTACCTTGTTTTTATACACTAAAACCCTTGTTAATTTGTATATAATAGCTGTTAAAAAAAGAAGTTGGACTATTCCATGTACTCGGAACTTACTCCCCAGCTTTGATATTTCCTGTGGCATTTCCCTGCCTATTTTAACTCCCCATCATAGTAAAAACCTTTCCTTTCTCACATGCAACTCATGAAATAAGACATGAGATAAAACATGAGACAGCACATTTCCTCATGGCATCACAATGCGAAGGACAGGCTTCCATCCCTTTGATTCCCATTAATATGAGTTTAAGAAAAATGGGATCCGCCTATGTTGCCTGTGGAGATGGTGAGGGTTGTAGCAGGCAGAGTCATTGTATAATTTGAGGGTCTGAGTTAAAAAAAAAAAAAAAACATTGAAGAAGCCTGTGTATTCCCTCTCTAACTAGTGAATAACCATGTCTCTCACTGAGGGCAGCACAAAGCCCTCTGAGTCCAATCAAGCTTGATGTTACTGCTGCTCTCATTATAGTCAAAATGTCCTCCTTAAAGTCTGAATGAGAAAGGACTCACACCATGTCTTGTTTCTGAATTTGTGGTTTATAGAGAGGGTGCTGTTTGCAGAGGATATGAAACACCAGGGCGCTGGAAGCCAGAAGGAGAAATTGTGTCATTCAAGACAATGAGACCTGCAAAGGCCACAGAAGCAGATGCTTCAGACCCATTTTCTCAAGTCTCCAGCCGTGTTCTCTCCAGGTTCACTGAGAGCCAGAGACTAGGTAAAACCTATGAACTGTGTGTTGTTTCTCAGGAATCTGGTCATGGTCATGAGAAAAGTAAATCAGTGCTGGTAGATACAAAAAAAAAACAAAATTCTTTTGCTTGAGACTAGCATGATTGGTTACTTCCTTGCAATGGCCTCACTGGAGCCTTAGTGAGGACTTGCAGACCCCACCCACTGACAGCACTGGCTGGCTCTGAGTCTTATCCTCTCTGCAGAGCTGTTGCTTTGTTGACTGCAGACTCAGATCTGGAGCCAGGTAGACATTGATGCTATTAATCACTTGGAAACAGACATACTTGATGTGATTTCATCTCAAGACATTGAGTTTATTTGCTAATCTGATTTGACTTCAAGAATTTGAGTTTGTTTTTTTTTTTTTTTCATTTTGATTTTTATCTCTTCAATGGTTTTTGGATTAATTTGTGCTTTTACTTTTGTTTCTTGTTTTCTAGCACCTGTAGTTCTCTTTATAAATGAGTATGGCACTTTGACATTTTTGGATTTTAAATGCTTTGGTAGTACGAAATAGGTGTTGAAAATAAGGAATTTTATCACATTGTACACTTTGAACACATTGCCCCTATTATTATATTCTCCAAGTTTTGATGATCAAAAAATTCTCCTAGCATGTTAACTATCTCTATTCTACTAATTATCTTCTGGACTTGCCATGTCCTATCCCCCCCCCCAAATCCAAAAAATATGTCATATCCACTAAAGACATCCCATAGTAGCGTCAAATGAGGGATACCATCTTTTATTAGCCCATCAATAGGACTTTAAGATAAATGACTTGAGTATTAGTGTAGATGTAATGATGTGTGTAGTAGTGAGTTTTAAAGGACTCATGGTCATATTGAAAAAGCTATTAAAGCAGCCTGTAGGTTCACTTTCAAAATATTCCAGACCCATGTCCCTAATCCAGGTCTGCATAGAGTTCCAGAGTCTGTCCTCTCACTATGAGTCTGCCCCATCTTCCTAGGGGGCTTCCAGTTATTAAAGTCAAAATGTCCTCCTCAAGGTTTGATGGGAAACACCTCATACCCTCTGTGTGTCTGAATGCTTGGTCTCTAGCAGGCTGTGCTGATTAGTTGGGAAGATTAAGAATCCCTAGTACTTTAGAAAGCAGGAGAAGTTGGGTGACTGGTTGCATCAGGGGCCCGCCCAAGCCATGTAACCAGCTGCTTCTGACCCACCTTGCCAGCTCACCAGCTCCATCAACTGCCATGCTTTCCCTATCCTTTGAGAGCCTGGAAAAAAGGATACCTCTTGTCCCTTAGGGTACAAGTTGTTGACAATTTGTTGACTGTCATCACAGTGAACTGTTGTCACATGATAAAAAATAATGCAGTTCCTAGGACTGTATAGAGAAACTTCTTTAGGTTATTCCCTGCTGTTACTGGTCTATCCCTTGTAGTGACATCATGGGGAACTTTGAGAGAGAGGATGGAACTTTGTTTATAGAAGGTGTTTCAGTGTGCTGGGGTTTGTCCTGATGTTGCAGAAAAACTCTTATTAGATAGACAGCAGATGGACTCCACCAGGGGTCCTGATACACCTGGGCATTACTAAGCTCTTAGTCCTTGATGTTGAGGGTTTTACTGTTACCATGGGTTTCATGATCTGTGTTTCCTTTTGATTCATGCACTCACTGCTCTTGTTTGAGTCACTGGTTTCTGCTGTGTGTTCAGTTTTTTCAAAATGGTCCTCTTTCAACACTTTTGCTTTGCCTTATTTTCCTCTGATTACAGGTTATTTTATTTTATTTTATTTTGCATTTAAAATCTTAACTGTGTAAGATGTTACACAGTTAAATCTTAACTATACCTCTGGCACTCCTGTACAGGTCCAGAGTGAACTGGGGAAATTTTCATCTGCTGTTACATTGCAACGGCCCCTGTCACGTGCCTACAATTCTCCCCTTTGATTAAGATTCCACCTACCCAACCATGGCTCTAGTTAGGCTCTATATATCTCTGGAAATGGCATGTTCTAGACCACTAACCCCATGTACTTGTGTATTTCAATAAATAACAGTATTTTATTCTTGGTAGCTGATCATGGCCTCTTACCTTGACCTCCTTGCCTTCTCATGTTGTATGATCTACCAAAGAATCTATTTTCAGATATACATGCAGATTTTTATCAAGGATATTAACATACATTGTGTATGCTTGTATATATACCTGTGTGTTTGTATGTGTGCATGTGTTATATTTTTGGCATTAAGGTAATACTAGCTTTGTAGAATAATCATGAAATAATCTTTCCTTGTCTTTCTGGTGAAACAGCTTGAAGATGGCTAGTAGGCAAGATCCACTGTTCAAGCTCTTAGTCCTGG
>JADRCC010579760.1:0-12652 GCA_019843855.1 Hylomyscus alleni
TTTCACTCACTGGCTTCCCATCTATGTGCTTCTTCATCTTCCAACTGTCAAGTCCAAAGAATAATGTCCTTAAGATGGCCTTTTCCTTCCTTCCAACATTTAACTATCCTGTTGGCTCATCTTGCTTTTGCTGTCATGACATGTTTCCCAGGCTCCTTTCCCGACCTACTTTACAAAATCCTTCCCACACAATGGTAGAAAGGTCGTTATAGAACCTCGGAAAGAACATAGCTTTCCTCTGGTAAATCTCTCCAGGTAGTTCTCATTAGAAGCAATGACCTGGTCTTTACTCTTTGACTCTATCCCCTGCTTCTTGCCAGCACCATTCAATAAAACCGTTTTGGTTTTCCTGCTCTGCTCTGTCAGAAATCACTGATTACAAGATCTTCTTACTACCCTTCCTCTGAAGATATCCAATGGTAAAAAATCTTTATTCCAGGGTCAACTGTTATTTTAATGTGGCTAATGACAAAAAAAAAATAATTACAACAAAATTCCCATGTGTGGTCTCTTGTTAACTGTTTTATTTTTTTATAGTGTTAATACTTCCATAGTGTTTATATAATTAAGAATTCATTGTGCTACATAATCATTCCCTTTTGCATCTATTGCAATGTAAGCTTTCTTAAAGTACAGTTACCTGTCTGTTTGTCTGTTTGTCTGTCTACCTTCATGCTTGTCATTCAGTCTATTTATCTATCCATCTATCTTTCTTCCATACATAAATACACCTCTCTTTTTTCATTTCTTCATCTCTCTCTTCTTTCTTCTTTTCTTCCTAAATCCCTTATTACTCTTTCCCTCTTCTTTTCCCTCATTTCATGTTACTGTTTCTTTATATGTGGACATCTTAAAACTGAACTCTTCACATATTTAAAGCTTATCATCTATTTATTCTATTATGGTGTAATACTGAGGTTGTTCAGATCTATGATCTATAACCCAAACCATTGTTGTTCTCTCGTATGCCTTACACTAAGCAGGCTCAGGCCTCTACATACCAAATGTGTCTAGAAAAATGTTTTTAAACTAGAATTTGAAGGATGTTCTGAAATATAGTTTTTCAAATGAACTCATAAGAACTTCAAAAATAAAACAATGATCATCACAGTGTTTATGCCACATTGTCATCAAAAAATGGCCATCATTCAATGGTCATCACAAAGTGATCATCCTACAATAATAATTTCAGTGGAGATTCCAGGTAAGAGGCAGGGGATATAGAGTCAATACAATAAAGATAGACTAGGACATTGCTTCTAATGATGAGGACTACCTGGAAATATTTACACAGAGGAAATGCATGGGTTTTTTCCCCTCAGGTTTTATAATCATCTTTCTACCAATTGTGTGAAAAGGATCTTTTGAGAGTAGGTTGGAGAAGGGCCCTGGCACAAATGTCATGACAGCAAAAGCAAGATTAGCCAATGTTTTATTTTACTTAGTATTTTCTATTCTATTTGCTATTAGAGCTACTGTTCATTACTAGAACAGTACTAGAACATACTAGGTATGTTCTAGACTTAGAAAATACCCTTTTGGAACAGCTCAGGTTCTATTCTTCCTCCACTGGGATACAGTTAAGGGTCTCTATGTCCTTTGGTGCAGATGTTTGCTTCTAGTTCAAGGCTGTTCCCTTCATTTGCTGTGGATGTTTGTTTCCAGTTCAAGGTTGTTTCCTATGCATATGATATCCTCCCTCCCTCATTCTCCCTTCTCCTCAAATTTATATCAGTGTAGTGTGTTCTTAAATACCTTTGGGTAGGTGACATATACCATTGGCTTTAACAACGTTCTTTGTTTCCCCCAAATAAAACAATGATAAGATGAATATAATTTAAAAGCTCATTTTCTTTCATTTCTTCATGAAACGGCTACTGACATGTGGTGAACTGAGTCATCACCACATGGAGCTTGGGACTAAAACGTAGCATTTTGCTGACCACAAACCTGGCCTCATCTTTATCAGTACAGAGTGGAAAGAAAATTAAGCACTTTCTTGTTTTTGATTTAAGTTAAAGTCATGTGGATTGAAAGTATCCAACTTGGTTGTACTGTTTTAAAAATATTGCTTGATACCGAATCTATACAATGTACCCATAAAATATCAATGTATTGTATATAGGACTTGAAATAGGATGCCATGGTGATGCTGAAATTTCTCAGTGCTTCTCTGCCTTTGCTGTCTTTTCCATCTTCTATCAGAATGTCACAGGGGAAAAGAAGGAAATAAATAAGGAAGGAAGGAAGGAAAGAAGGAAGAGGAAGGAAGGAAGGAAGGAAAGAAGGAAGAGGAAGGAAGGGAAGAAGGAAAGAAGGGAGTAAGAAACAGAGAGAGGAAGGGAGGGAGAAAGGAAGGAAGAAAGGGAGGGAGAAAGGGAGGAAGGAAGGAAGGAGGAAGGGAAGAAAGACAGAAAGGAAGAAAGGACAGAAAGAAGGAAGAGTTTTGTAAGAACTACTTTATGAAAAATCACTCCACTGGAAATTTGTAAAGAACTTGATCATGATCATTTCTAATTATTTTTAATGAAAACTCTCAGTATTCGTATTTTAAGACACTCTTGTGAATAATATATCCAGTGTTCATTTTGAATTAAATAATACCTAGTGTTGTAAAACCTCCAGACCATATATTTTTCTTGGCAGCTACCCTGTGACTGGTATTTATTTTTATCCAGTTAACACTGATTGAACCTGTCTACAGATCAAGTGAAAACTAAGAAAATTCTGAGGGAAGGAGCAATAGGCTATTTTCCTGAAGATAGTTCTTACTCTTTCTGTTTGTAAATAGCTTTCTCTGAAGAGTTTAAAATCCTGGCCTAATTTTGTTTCGAAACCATTTACATTCTATCCTGTGTGTATGTTGCCAAACATCTGGTCTGAAAAGTGGGAACAAAACTGCTCATTCAGAGTTTCTGTTAAATCCAGGAGATCATCACATTACAAACCAAATATTCAAATAAAATATAAAGCACCCAAATATATAATTGGCAGTTTTCTAGCTGTTATTGTATTAGAAAGACTTTATTTCATGTGTCAATTGGATTGGAGAACTAGATGCCTAGATATTTTCTGAAACTATTTCTGTTTATATTTGTGAGGCATTTTGAACAAACTCAAGAATTGAGTCTTAATTCTGAACAAAATATTTTGTCCTTCCTTACATAGGTGCACCATATATAACCAGTTGAGGACCTTATAAGAGTAGGAGCTAAGTAAGAAAGAAACCTGTGACATATTGACAATCTGCATGGGGGACCATCAATGTTTGCCTGCCTCCCTTGGACTCCTATGAGATATTAGGCTAACAGTTCTGTTTCTTCAGTTATCCCAGCGGTACTGGAAATATGCCAGTGACTCAAGCCCCCATATCAGAATAGCTCATCAGAACAATAGCATTTCTTGACTACTGTTGAGTGCAACCTTAGGGTAGGTGAGGTTCCCTTCTACCGATGCTCAATTCTGAAGCCATAGTTCCTGTTTTACTGAGTAATGTTAGCCACAGAAAGAAAGGAGAAAAATAGGAGGTAACTATATATTTTAGAAGAAATCTGTACATCTGTACGTTCAAGGACGTTCATGTTCTACTCAGCAAGTTATAGTCCACTCAGCACATAGATTATCGTGTAATTCTTTCACAATAAAGTAAAGATGAAGACTCTTGAGTAATTAATTAAAATCTGTTTCTGATACATAAGGTTTTGAGTGCATATTGCCTTATGCTTTCAAAAGAATTGGGAGTCAATATTTCCCTTGAAGCAGGATCAGAGAAGTGAATTCATGTCATAGTACCAGTGACAAGGGCTTTGGCTCATTGGTTCAAGGTGTTTTTACTATATGCCATCATGCTCTAATTAATGACAAAGCTTCCAATAACAGACCCACTGTTACAGATAAGCAATAGAAGGATGTAATAGCAGTCTTAGAAGACATCAAAACTAACCATATTGTCTATTTTTTTTTTAAATCACCTGAATTCTAGCACATCACACAATTATAAAACAGGGGCATTATATGTGATTGTTTCAATTTTTTCCTCAAAATTTATTTTCCTGCCAAACTCATATCGTGTATTATTCTTAATTTAATGTTACTTCTCTTCACTGCTGGAAATTTTTGTCAGGGTGTTGTGCATGCACACTAGGAAAACACTCTGCATCTATGTTACCTTCCTATTACTGATATTGGTTCTTAATTACTTAAATCTTCTATTTTCACATTAAATATGTGCTTTTAATATAAAAGCAAAATCTACAGTAATGATGGAATGTAAATTTGGTAAGTACCAGTGATAGACCAGCATGAATTGCTAAGTTCAGTACAGCTTTCCATGTTACATACTTTGTTGCACTTCTAGGCAAAAGTTTTTGCCAATATTTGCAGAGTTGACTTCAGGAATAGATCACTGAATGTATGAATTAATGAACAAATCAATGAATGGATGGTGGGATAGATCTTTTTCATATCACAGGTAAACTTCCTTAACTCAGTTGTAACTGGTGAGTTGATAATTAATGACTTCAGTAATGCACTGATTGCAAAAGCCTTGACCATGTATGGTTTCTCAGGCCAAACAAGCAGTACTCAGTTACATACTCTCAAAACCCAGATAGCTCCTTAACTTGGTGATCTTATTTGTCTGTGATTGCTTCATGTCTTTTCAGGGTTATGATAACCTTAATTGAAATACTCAGTAGTGGGGAAATACAACCTGAAGAGACCACCTCTAGTCGGTAGATGTGACCCCCATGGTGGAATGGGGCCCCACCCATCTAATTTTTTTTAATCTCTTTTTTGTTCTAGTTCGGACATTATCTGCTTACCTGTCCACTCTTGACTGTTCCTCATGCCATACTTCCTCCCATGTATCCATGTGTATGTATCCACTGCCCACCCCAACTCCACCAGACCTCCCCATTCCCTGAGGCCACAAGTCTCTCAAGGGTTAGGTGCATCTTCTCTCACTGAAGCCAGAACAGGCAGTCCTCTGATATATATGTGTTGGGGGCCTCATACCAGCTGGTGTATGCTGTGGTTGGTGGCTCAGTGTTAGAGTTCTGGGGATTCGATATTAGTTGAGACTGCAGATCTACCTATGAGGTTGCCCTCCTCAACTTCTTCCAGCCTTTCCCTAATTCAATAACAGGGGTCACCGACTTCAAACCATTGCTTGGATATAAACATCTGCATCTGACTCTTGTCAGCTGCTTGTTGGGCCTTTTGGAGGGCAGACATGCTAGGCTCCTGTCTGTAAGAACATCAGAGCATTAGTAATAGTGTCAAGCCTTGGAGCCTCCCCTTGAGCTGGATCCCAATTTGGCCCTATCACTGAACCTCTTTTCCCTCAGTTTCTTCATTTTTGTCCCTGCAGTTCTTTTGATAGTAGTTATTCCTGGTCAGAGTTTTTGATTGTGAGATGGCAACCCATCCCTCTACTTGAAGTCTTGTCTTTCTACTGGAGGTAGACTCTACAAGTTCTCTCTTCCAACTGTAGGGCATTTCATCTAAGGTCCCTCCCTTTGACAGTCTGCCACCCCCCAGGACTCTGGTACTTTCTATAGGTCCCTAACTTTCTACATCCTGAGGTTTCCTGCTTCCATACTTCCTGCTGGACCTCAGGGCTTCAATCCTGTTTTCCTCTGCCCCCCAATACCTGATCATGTTCCCCATTTTCATCCTTGTCCCCTTTGCCACCCAGGTTCTACCCTCCCTCTGCCCCTATGATTGCTTTATTTTTCCTTCCCAAGTAGGATTTAGACATCTTCACTTGGGCTTTTCTACTTGTTAGCCTTCTTGAGTTCTGAGGATTGTATTCTGGGTATTCTGTAGTGTAATTTCATTTTTTTTTTTTTTACATACAGACTGCCAGTTAGACCAGCTCCATTCATTGAAGATGCTTTCTTTATTCGAATATATATTTTTGATTTCTTTGTCAAAGATCAAGTATCCATAAGTGTGTGGGTTTATTTCTGGATCTTCATTTCTACTCCATTGATCTACTTACCTGTCACTGTACAAATACCATGCAGTTTTTAATCACAATTGCTCTGTAGTACAGCTTAAGGTCCAGGATGGTGATACCACCAGAGGGTCTTTTATTGTTGAGAATAGTTTTCACTATCTTGGGATTTTTGTTATTCCAGATGAATTTTCAAATATCTCTTTCTAAGTCTGTGAAGAATTGAGTTGAAATTTTGATGGGGATTGCACTGAATCTGTAGATTGCTTTTGGCAAAATGACCATTTTTACTATATTAATCCTGCCAATCCATGAGCATGGGAGATCTTTCCATCTCCTGAGATCTTCTTCAATTTCCTTCTTCAGAGACTTGAAGTTCTTGTCAAACAGATCTCTTACTTGCTTAGTTAGAGTCACATCAAGGTATTTTATATTACTTGTGACTATTGTGAAGGGTTTTGTTTCCCTAGTTTCTTTCTCTGCCTGTTTTCCTTTGTGTAGAGGAAGGCCACTGATTTGCTTGAGTTAATTTTATATCCAGCTACTTTGCTGAAGTGGTTTATCAGGTTTAGGAGCTCTCTGGTGGAATTTTTTGAGGTCATGTAAGTATACTATTATATCATCAACAAATAGTGATAATTTGACTTCTTCCTTTCCAATTCGTATCCCTTTGATCTCCTTTTATTGTCTAATTGCCATGGCTAGGACTTCAAGTACAATGTTGAATACATAGGGAGAGAGTGGGCTCTTAACCACAATAATTATACTGGTTTTAAATCATTTTAATGATTTCTCACTATTCTAAGCCTATCTCTGTTCCTGGGTTTATTTGCTTTATTTCTTTAAAATAAAAACAAAACAAAATGGTGCTTATTTTTTCTTTGTGTCTCAAAATTCTTTTAAGTACATGCTGTACATTGCTGATATTATAATTAATATTGATAGATTTAAGCTTGGAATGTGCATTTCACTTTTATATTGAGATGTATCTGACAAGCATTGACTCAGTGTAGTCGTTCACCTGGAAATAGCCATAGTTTATTCTAATAAAATGGCTCCTGCCTGTATTCATTCAGAAGACAACAGAGAGAGAAAGATAGATAGATAGATAGATAGAGAGAGAGAGAGAGAGAGAGAGAGAGAGAGAGAGAGAGAGAGAAAGAGAGAGAGAGAGAAATGGAAGGTGGGTAAACTGTTTATGTTAGTCTCATTCCATTGTTCAATAAAATGGAATAAAAATGTAAAATTCACTTAAAAAAAGAACAAGGATACTTTTCAATCAATGTTCTTAGGGTTCTTGTTCCAATTAACTATAGGTGTATAAGTTTCACTCCAGGATTCCTACCCTGTTTCACTGCTCCATGAATCTGTACGTATGGCAAATATTATGCAGTGCAATTTACTCACAACAAAGATATGAATGCTGTTTGAAAGACAATAATGTGCTTCTATCAAATGGTACTGAAAAGAAACGACGTCCACATTGTCAGCATGGCCTCCAGCCCAAGTTTTACCTTAGGAAAAATGAATTGAAAGTGGACCAATGAAGAAAATAGAAAACTATAAAACCTTTAGAGGAAACACAAAAGATTGCCTTCCGGTTCAAGGGGTTAACAAAAAATTCTTACATTTAACATGAAATGATATTGACAAATGGCACTCATTCTACTGGGTACCTTCAAGAAACCTGTATTTTAAACAATAGTTACAAATGGAAATACTTATTACATCATAATACAATCAAAGATATCTAGGAAGATATATTATTAGACGAAATATATTTTAGAGTACATCATAAATTTACTTCACAATGAACAAAAGGTTACTTTATGAAGAAAGGTATGCAGTTTTATAGAGCTATTACAAGCTCTTTAAAATACATGAAGTAAAAGTAAATAAGATCACAGAGGAGGGGTAGTGCTTCATATTTCTAGTATGGGCATCTGCTTATATTTTAATCAGATTTAATTATGTATCTTTCAGTAGGTGACTGAGAAAGTTAATAGAAAATTAGTATGAATATAAAATAGTGAGAAAATATTGATTGAATTGAAATAGTATTTATTGACAAAAATACTATTTTTATGTCGCGTCCTCACCACCCCCCCGCCCCGCTTTCAGGAAGGACGACAACAACAGGATTCTTCTCAATCACACTTTATTAGGAGCGCCCTTTTTGAAATGAGAGAAGGACCCCGACCCACGGGGCAGTCAGCTTTTAAGCTCTCCTGTGCGGATGTGTCGATGCCTGATTGGCTAGCAATGTCTGCCAACATTGCACAATGTCTCATTGGCTCAGCAGTGTCTGCTGATATTGCATCACCCTTTCAGGGAGGGCACGCTAGGATGGGCAATGTATGAGTCAAGCGCATGCGTGGGTGAGCGACGTGCTATGCTTGTGTGGCTGACGTTGGCCGGTGCCTAACATTTTTACTATGTTTAAATAAACAATACTTATTAAGCAAAAATGTCATATTTTTGCCATACAGCAGATCATCTTTTGTCTATCAAGATTCTTGCAACACTACAGATATTTTCTAGGCCCCAGTGAAATACTATCACTGAAATATTAACAGAAAGGCATGCCAGTGTTCCTTAAACAGTTTATACTTGAAGAACATGCCTCTGAATTACTAGTATGACAACAGGAAATTTAAATGGGGAGGGAATACAAAGTGTTTTGTGTCAAGTGAAATGAAGATTTTATATATGTCCAAGTACTGTAGACGCATTTGCATCTGCAAAAGTTGATTTTTGTGTATACTAGAAAAAGTATCGAAACAATCATTGAAATTTCAACTTTAAATACATAAAAGCAAATTTATTTATTTACTGAGACAATGAACATAGTCAATAATGTTCTAACAAGATAATCTACTGAAACACTTAAAATGACCAACATTAGGAAAGAAAATACCATCTCTATAAGTTCTATTGTATTGAATGAGTAGTGTGGTAATTTTATGAATAATTTGAAGAAAAAAAAAAAAAAACCAAACCTTTGAATAGTTCAGATAGCGAAACATTCAGACAGCTTTCTTTTTATCACAATCTTCCCTTAGTCGTCAAGGAAACATGAAAGCTTGAGAGCCCAATTGTTCTTGGCCATTAATATTGTGTTTCCTGTATAGCTTGCAAACATCATTGTGTCTTGAAAACTGCAACTATATTGATCCTGGAAATTGCCATTATCTTCTGTTTCTGATAAATGTATAGAGTCTGATTTCTCTCAACAGAATTGTCACCGGCTCAGTTTTGCTGTGGCCCCTCCAACCTTCCTGACTTAATTCTTCGCAGCCATATCAGGTAATCATGGCTTAATAAGTAAGCATGGGAGTTTACAGAAAACAATTCTCCTCTCATGAAACATAATTTGGATGCTTCTTTTAAAAATTACACCAATCACATAAGCTATATATTCTGCTCCTGAAAATTTTTCAGGAAAAATGAAAGTCTGTGAGCATATAGCTCATTTGCCACAAATGTGTCTAAGGGATAGCTACAGCAGGAGAAAACTAATGACTCAAATTCCCATCAAGTGAGAGAAAAAATTGCAGACAACTTATATACTAGAAGGATATCCAGTAATGTAAGGATTCAAACACAATGGGTGAATCACCAAAGCATCCCTTCAAGCAAAAGAACACAAAGGAAAACAATACCTCCTTGTGCATGTTTACAATTTTGTTAAATCCATAAAAATGAACAGTTGTCTATAAAGACACCAAAGAGATCAGTGATAGCCCAAAAGAGGAGGGGAGGTAAAAGAGGAAGATTGTGTCTGTCTGCCTGCCTCTCTGTTTGTCTGTCTCTCTTGTCTGTCTGCCTAGTCTATGTCTCTCTGTCTGTCTGTCTCTCTGTCGCTCTGTCTCTCTCTCACTGTGTGTGTGTGTGTGTGTGTGTGTGTGTGTGTGTATGTGTGTATGTGTTATGTGATTTGTAGTATCAGTACATACCAGAAGAGAGCATTAGTTCCCCATTAGCTAGAGGTACTGCTGTTGTGAGCCTTTCAACAAGCGTACTTGAAATGGTACCAGGATCTTTTGAAAAAGCAGCAAGTTCTCTTAACCACTGAGACATCCTTCCAGTATTCTAGTTAAGATCTTAAATGCTCCTCTGAATGTTGTATAAGTGGGTGTTTGTTGGTGTTTTTAATAACAAAACCATGAAGAATATGTGATTGAGACTTTAAATATTAACATTGGTGGCAATATTTACTCTAATTTCCTTTACATGTATTCCCAAGGTAATAATTACATTAATACTCTTAAAAAAAAACAAGTTTTTTTGTTGTGAATTATAGTAAAATAAAATCAACGTATAAAATGTCTTGAAGTAGAAGGTGCTCTTTACTTCTAATTCCACTTTTTTTTTTTTTTTTTTTTTTTTTTTGTATAGAAAGGAAGGTGTATCCACATTTTGTCAAGGATATGTTTGAAGTATCTTAGTCCTTTTATTTCATGATGGTTTTGCATTTGCTAAAAGTAAACTGTAGTACAGGGAGAATAGCAAATAGAGAAGCCATACTTTAAACTGTTGCAACATTCACATCTTACCAGAGATCTATAAAGTCTCTGTAAATCAGATATGAAATTTGTAAATCTAATCTACTCAGGCTGAGTGTCTCTGCCTAGAACCATAGCAAAAGATTTTAGCTTTGTATTTACCATGTGTGTTTTTGTGTCTGTCCGTTTGTCTGTCAGGCTGTATCTGTGTGTGTGTGTGTGTGTGTGTGTGTGTGTGTGTGTGTGTGTGTGTGTTTTGAAATGTAGAATGGTGTATGCAAATGATGATTTTTTAAATAATTGTCAGGCATTATATTTACTTTGAGTATGGTTTCAGCAGAACACTGGAGCCAACTATTTCCCTGTTAATTTTTCTCTTGTAGTATATAGGCTAGTAACAGACCTTAAATCGTTGTTTGGTAAAGTATTCAGAGCAAATTGTTCAATAGTTCTGTCATGCTTGGATTTTAATACAAAGATAATGAGTATACTAGTTAGTAGCTACAGACTCCTTAAGAATAGTCTCTTGTTTCATTTCCCCCACCACTCTCTCTGCCTCCCTAGCATGTGATTTCTCATTTTCTGTCTCTTCTCCTTCCTGCATCTCCCAATGTTCTCCCCACAACCTCCCTTTTCTTTTTGAAAAAAAATCTTTAATTTTTTTAGACAACGTATTTTAATCATTTTTTCTTCTCAAATTCCTCCCAGATTCTCTCCATCTTCTAACTTACCAAACATGCCCCTCTCTCTCAACTAAAAATTAAAAATTAAATCCAACAAACAAGAAACTGTTAAAACAAAGAAGCAAACAAACAAAACAAATAGTTTAAAGCCAAATTTTCACAAACAAAACCAAAGAATTGAACACAGACTTCTTTTTGTGTTGGGTAACTGTTTCTGGGTATGTAGCCTTTCTTCTCTGGAAGAAATCAATTGCAAATAGCTTTTAGATTAGGGTGAGACCTCGTGTTCCCTTCCCCCCCTCAGCACTAGGGCTCCATCTGGCTTGAATGTGTCCAGGTCCTAAGCATGCCATCACAGTCCTTGAGTTAATGTGCACATCTGTCCTGTTCTGTGTGGATGACAGTGTTTCCTTGGAGTCATCTATTACTTCTCTTATGGTCTTTTTGCATTCTATTCGGTATAGATCCCCAAGCCCTGAGGGGAGGGATTTGCTAAAGACATCCCATTTAAAGCTGAGTCTCTTGCTCTCTTCATACTGTCCAGTTATAGGTCTCTGTGTTAATATTCCATCTACTGCAGAAGAAGCTTCTCTGTTCAACCTCCTTTTCTTTCTACAAAATAAAATTTTGAGAATTGTCAGGTAGTTTAGCCATGTGTTTTATTTCTATTGTTTTAATGAAACTGCTCCAATTGACTTGCATTTTAATATGAAACTAAATATTTATACATAGCAAATATAACAGAAATTCTTAACTTTTATAAGGTAAAGAATTTAACAGCTTTCTCTGTACTAGCTTATTTTTTATTCCTTAACATTATAACCTCAACTTTCTTTATGAAGATATTTTAAAAATTGAATTGAGCCGGGTGATGGTGGCGCACACCTTTAATCCCAGCACTTGGGAGGAAGAGGCAGGTAGGTGGATTTCTGAGTTCTAGGCCAGCCTGTCTACAGAGTGAATTCCAGGACAGCCAGTGCTACACAGAGAAACCCTGTCTCAAAAAACCACACAAAAAATTGAATTGAATTTTATACGTGAATATGCTTTAATATTAGAACATTATGCTAATTAGCTTCAAACTTTTTAAAAACATTTTACTTTTATTTTCATATGTTGTATTATAATGTGTGTTAATCTTTTTTGAGATTATAACATAGTTACATAATTTCTCATTTTAATTTCTTGCATTCTACAGGTATTCTAGGATTTGTACTCACATCCAAAAGTTTGCAGGTATGAGCCATCATCAATGAAAGTGAGCATAGGATTGTCTTTTGGCCCTGGGTTACATCTACACTCAATATGACCATTAGGGGTTCAATTCATTTGCCTGCAAAGTTCATGATTTTATTTTTCTTTGCACCCAAATAGTTCTCATAGTTTTGAGGTACTACATTTTTATTATCTATTCATAAGTTGAAGGACATTTCCTAACTATCATGAACAGAGCAGCAATGAACTTGGGTGAGCAAGCACGTGTAAAGCAGAATGTCAAGTCCTTT
>JADRCC010579760.1:12752-30436 GCA_019843855.1 Hylomyscus alleni
TTTTTTCACTATTTTCCCCCTGAACACTGATTTCTTAATAGATCAGGTTTGGTTTTGTTTGTTCCTTTTTGTTTGTTTGTTTGTTTGGTTAGTTGTTTTTTTTTCCTCAGAATTATTTTGCTACCCTGAATTTTTATGATTCATGTAAATTTTAGGATATTTTTTTTTATTTCAGGGAAGAAGGGGATGGGTAGTGGTTGACTGCAGTTGCACTGATTTGCAAATGGTTTCTGGTAGAATGATCATTTTCACAATATTAATTCAACTGACCAATGAGTATGGAATTTCCTTTTCATTTCCTAAAGTGTATTTATTTATTCAAGGGATTAATGGTTTCATTGTAGAGGTCCTTCACCTCCTTGATTAGAATTATTCCTTGATATTGTATTTTTTTGGATGACATTGTCAACTGGAATATGTTCATGATCTCTTTTTCTGTATCGTTGTTGCTAATGTAGTAAAGTTATTAATTGGTGCAAGTTGATTTTGTATGCTCTTAGATTACTTAAATTGTTATTGTTACTAGAATTTTTGGTAGAATTTTGGGGATCCCTTATACACACTATCATATAATATATAAATAGTAATTGTTTAATTCTGTTTTTTTTCTTTTAGTATCTCTTTTTTTCCCTCTTACCTTACTACTATAACTAGTGCATTTGGTGCAATATTGAAAAGGAGTGGGAATCAAAGACAGTCCTGTCTCATTTCTGACTTTAATGGGATTGCTTGAAGTTTTTCTCCATTTAAAAGGATGCTGGTTGTGGGCTTTTCATATGTAGTTTTTTTTGTTTGTTTGTTTGTTTTTTGTTTTTTAATGTGGAAATGTGTTCTATCCAGTCTAAGATTATCTAAAACTTTTATCAAAAAAGGAATGTTGAATTTTCAAAAGAATTTTTGTACATCTATTGAGATGACAATATAGATTTTGTTTTTAAGTCCATTCATGAGGTTTATTACATTTATTGACTTGTTTAAGTAGAACCATTGCTGAATCTCTTGTGTAAAGAAAGTCAGCCATGGGTGGATAATATTTTTTGTTTTAATTATCTTTAATCTTATGTTTATAGTCCAGTCATTATCCCACCCCCTGTTCTCCCCCAACAGTTGCTCATTCTTCATCCCATTCCTTCTCTATCTCCAAGAGAATGCCCCCTCAACCTCATCAGTCCTCCCCACTCCCTGGAGCCTCAAATCTCTAGAGAGTTAGGTACATCTTCTTTCACTGAGGCCAGACCAGGCAGTCCTCTGCTGTATATGTGTCTGCGGCCTTGTATCAGCTAGTGTGTGCTGCCTGGTTGGTGGCTCAGTGCCTGAGAGATCTCAGGGGTCTAGGTTAAGACCCCTAGTCTTCCTATGGGGTCCATCTTCTCCTCACCTTCTTCCATTCTTTCCCTAATTCAAGTCCAGGGATCCCCATATTTTGTCCATTGGTAGGATGTAAGTATCTGCATCTTACTCTTTCAGCTGCCTGTTGGGCCTCTCAGAGAGCAGACATGCTAGGCTTTTTTTCTGTAAGCATACCATAAGATCAGTAATAGTGTCGGGCCTTGGAGCTTCCCCTTAAGCTGGATCCTAATTTAGGCCAGTCATTGGACCTCCTTTCCATTTTTGTCCCTGAAGTTCTTTTAAACAGGGAAAATTCTGGGTCAGAGTTTTTGACTGTGGGATGGCAACCCCATCCCTCCAATTGATGCCTGTCTTTCTACTGGAGATGGACTCTACAAGTTCCCTCTCCACACTATTGGGCATTTGATCTAAGGTGACTTCCTTTGAGTCCTGGGATTCTCTCATCTACCAGGTCTCTGGTACATTCTAGAGGGTCCCCTTATCTCCTGCCTCCTGGGGGTGCCTGTTTCCATTCTTTATGCTGGTCCTCAGCATTCTACTCATGTGCCTCCCAATACCTAATCATGTTCCCCTTTTTCATTCCCTGTCTCTTCTCCCACCTGGTTAGCTGCTTCCCTCTGCCTCCTGTGATTTTTTTCTTCTCCCTACTAAGTGAACTTGAAGTATCCTCACTTGTTAACCTTGAGTTCTGTGAAATGATGGGTATTCTGTATTTTTTTGGCTAATAGCCACTTACTAAATTAGTAAATATATATCATGTGTCTCCTTTGGGGTTTGAGTTACCTCACTCAGGGTGATGTTTTCTAGTTGTATTCATTGGCCTGAAAAAGTCATGATGTCCTTATTCTTAATAGCTTAATAGCATTCCATTGTGTAAATGAACCACATTTTCTGTATTCTTTCTTCTGTTGTGGGACATCTGGGTTGTTTTTAGCTTCTGGCTATCACAAATAAGGTCATTATGAACATAGTGGAGCATGTGCCACTGTGGCATGGTAGTGCATCTTTTAGGTATATGCCCAAGAGTGGTATAGCCGGATTTTCAGATAGATCTATTTCCAATTTTTTAAGGACACTCCAGCTTGATTTCTAGAGTGGTTGTACCAGTTTGCATACCCACCAGCAATGGAGGAGTGTTTCTGTTTCTCCACATCCTTGCCAACATGTGCTGTTACCTAGGTTTCTTATCTTAACCATACTTATTGGTGTAAGGTGGAATCTCAGGGTGGTTTTGATTTGCATTTCCTGAATGTCCATGGACTTTGAACAGTTTTGACATATGTTTGAATTGGTTTGACAGTATTATATTGAGAATTTTTACGTTTATGCTCACCAGAGATATTGACCTCTCCTTTTTAAATTGTTCTGTGTATCTGATTTAGGGGATAGAATCCTACTTGCTTTATAAAAGGAGTTTTGGAGTACTCCTTCCATTTGTTTACTTTATTTCTTCTTAGTCCTTCTCCTCCTCAACCTTTCTATCTTGTCCCTCTCTTCTTTGTCTTTCTCTTTTTCCTATTTTTCTTCTTTTCCTTTCTCCTTCTCATCCTTCTCCTTTCTTCTATAGTTTAAGATCGACTGTAGATCTTTAAAAGTCTGTCAGAATTCTGTTAAGAATCCATCTAGTCCTGAACATTTTCTATTTGGAAGGCTTGTTATTACTCGTTCAATCTCCTCATTACTTATAGGTCTGTTTAGGTTTTGATATTTTCTTGGCTTAATTTTGGTGGTTTGGCTGAACTAAGAAATTCTTTCATCCTACTAAGCTCTCCAGCTTAAAGTTCAATATTTTAAATAAGATTTATAATATTCTGAATTTCTTTGTTTTTTGTTATAATTATTTTTTTCTCTGTTCTGGATATACTAATGAGTCCCCCCTCTTTCCCTCTCTCTCTTTCTGTGTGTCTTTCTTACGATTGTTTCCTGTTTTGATTGGTTTGGTCATGTGCTGTCAAGTGTGTTTATATTCTAATATAACAGCTCTGAGATTCATGGAGTCTTTGTTATATTTGCTGATGCTGCTGTTTCACTTTCACTTTTTTTAATTACTTACTGTCATTAAGATTAGGATTTGGTTTCTTAATTTCCTAAAATATTAGTTGAAGCACTTAGTCTTTTATTTCTGCTCTTTCTATTTTTTTATGTAGACACTTCAAACCATAAATTTTTCTCATAAGGCTGTTTCTAACGTGCCTCAAAGGTTTTGTGTTTTCTTTCTATTTCATTTAGTTCCCAGAATTTTTTTTTATTTATTTCTTCCTTGACCCATATGCTTATGTGAGAGTTTTTATTTATTTATTTATTTATTTATTTATTTATTTATTTTCTTATGTTTTGCACTTGATTTTAAATTTTATTGTAATATGTTTAGATAGACTAGATTATTGGGGGATTATTTCTTTCCTTCCTTCCTTCCTTCCTTCCTTCCTTCCTTCCTTCCTTCCTTCCTTCCTTCCTTCTATTTTTGCCATTTTTGTTTGACAGTATCCTAGGTCTCTGGGCAATGTGACTTCTGGTTTCTGATCCTCTGGGCAGTGTCAGGGTTGGGATCCTTTAATTGTCTAAATCTGGACCAGTCATTGGTTAGCATCTTCATCTGTATTTGTCAGGCTTGGCCAAGCCTCTCGGGGACAGCTATACCAGGCTCTTGTCAGCAAGTGATTCTTGGCACCAGCAATACTGTCTGGGTTTCCTGTCTGCAGATGGAATGAATCCGTAGGTAGGGTAGTCTTTGGATGGCCTTTCCTTCAGTCTCTGATCCACTTATTGTCTCTGCATTTCCTTTAGATAGGAACAATTCTCACATAATATTTTTGAGATGGGTAGATTTACCCCTAAACTACTCTTCTATTCCAGCTGTCTCTTAAAGTTATCTCTTTTTCCATCTTCTCTCCACTACCCATCCCTACCCACTCCAGTATACCTGTAATATGTATTCTATTTCCCCTTCCTGGGACATCCATGCATCCCTCTGAGACTTCCTTCTTACTTAGCCTCTCTGGAGCACAGTTATACTTTTCAGATAATATCAACTTACAAATGAGATCATGCTATGTTTGTATTTCAGGTTATCTCACTCAGGATTTTTGTAATTCCATCTATTTGCTTACAAATTTTATGATGTTATTATTTTTAGCAGAAAAGTAGTAGTCCATTTTGCAAATTTACTACATTGTTAAAATCTGCTCTTTGGTTGAGAATATCTAGGGGATTCCTAGTTTCTGGTTATTAAAGTAAATCTGCTATTAACAGAGCTGAGAAAGCATCTTTGTGGTAGGATGGAACCTCTTTGGGATACATGCCCAGGAGAGGCATAGCTAGGTCTTAGATAGAGATAGTCCCAATTCTCTGAGAAACTGCCATATTGATTTCCAAACTGGCTGTACAAGTTTTCACTATCATCATCAATGAACACATTGCTACACATTCTCACTAGCATGTGTTGTCACGTGAGTTCTTTATCTTAGCCATCCTAGCAAGTGAAAGAGAAAAACTCAGAGTAGCTTTGAGTTGCATTTCTTTGATGGATAAGAATGATGAACACTTCTTCTACTGTTTCTCAACAATTTGTGATTTCTCTGTGGAGAATTCTCTGTTTAGATCTGCTACAATTTTTGGTTGGTTCCTTGAGTTGTTTGGAAAAGAGTCCTCTGCCAGGTATAGAGTTGGTGAACATCTTTTCACATTGCATAGGCTAACTTTTGGTTCTATTGACAGTGTCTTTTGCCTTGCAGATGATTTTCATTTTCTTAAAGTCTCACATTGATTATTGATGCTAGTGCCTGCACTATTGGCATTCCTTTCAGGAAATAGTCTTTTATGCCAATGTATTGAAAGCTATTCCCTAATTTCACTTCTATCATGTTCATTGTATCCATTTTTTGCTGTGGTATTAGATCCACTTGGATTTGAGCTTTGTGTAGGGTGACAGTTATGGATCTAATTGCATTCTTCTCCATACTGACATACAGTTAGACCAGTATCATATGTTGAAGATACTTTTTTTTTTCTATTGAAAATTTGGCTTCTTTATCACAAACTAGGTGTTCATAGGGGTGTAATTTTACATCTGGGTTTTTGATATGATACCATTGTTCAGCCTACAATTTTTATGTCAATACCACATTCCTTTAATTACTATAACTTTGTAGTAGAGTTTAAAACAAGTGGTGGTGGTATCCATGGAAGTTATTTTACTATGCAGGATAGTTTTAGCCATACTGGGATTTTTCGTTTTTCCACATGAATTTGAGTTTTGTGTTTATAATATCTATAAAGAATTGTGATGAAATGCTAATGGGGACTATGTTTAATCTGTAGACTGCTTTTCATAAGATGACCATTTTCACTATGTTAATTCTACTGATCCAGGAGCATGGGGGATCATTCCATCCTCTGATATCTGGACAAGTTGACTTTTTTTTATTAGTTTTGTATCTTATTTGAATAAATCAAGTTGGAGTAACAGAAAGGATGTTTAACATTAGCTGAACCTAGACGTTGGATATAGCTTATGTAGGATGAAGTAACACTGACCCAGGGAAGTGGGTTAGCATGTAGCATGTATGTCTTTGTCCAAGCTTGGAGTTCAGAAGTAGTTCTGGTACTTGGAAGGTGTAAGGAGAGGAGGATCTGATGGATTCACTTAGTTTGAGCCTGGAGAAGGAACTGTAGAATTTGGTTTTGTGGTGAGTTTACTTGGAAAAGGGACGAACCTGTAGTCTAACTTGTGTCAAAATACTTTCTGATGGAGGCTTCAATGTTGGGAACAGTGAAGGCAAAATTGACCAGACTTGACTGAGGTACTGGATGTAGAATCAAGGCTAGTTATATGTGTTTGTGGGAGGTGGGGTAGAGGAAACATTTAGGTGAACTAACCAGGAAAGTTCTTGGAGAAGGTTGTTTTGTATGTAGGTATTTTGTCTGCATATGTATACATATATACATATAAGTATGCACACAGTGCCAGAAGACAACAATAAATCCCTGGGAACCAGAATTACATACATTTATGACTCAGGGGTGATGGAAATTGAAACTGGCTTCTCTGTAATGGGGTTCATGTACTCCTCACTCCCATTTCTCCAGCCCCAGAATTTTAAAGTCATCTGGTAAGAACCTTAGATGAGCAACTGCTCCATTAGATTGACTGTGTCTCTATCTGTGGAAGCTCTTTCTTGAATATTAATCTATGTAGGAGGGCCTAGATGACTGTGGGTGAAGCCATCTTTAGGCAAGTGAATTTGCACTGTTTAAGAAATGTAGCTGAGCATACCATAGAGACCAATGCACTAACCAATGTTCTTTCAGTCTGTGCTTAAGTTCCCGCCTCCAGATTCAGGTTGTGAGTTATTTCCCTGGCCTTCTTTCTTGGAAGAATACAAGCTAGAAGGGGAACTAAACTCTTTCCTTTGCAAGTTGCATTTGCTTGTGGTATTTACCACAGCAACGGAGAGCAAGCTAGAACAATCATTTAGTAATTAACATGTGCTTCATTTCCTAATCTGATAGCAGCTCATTGCTCCACACTGATGAAAGTGCATTAAGACACACAGAGAAACTGATGTTAGGATGGCACAATTCTAATTCAAAATGACATTGATTAAATAATAAAATTAAAACTGATAGCAGGAAACCAAACCTTAACCCCTAAATTTTTCTACATGATTGGTAGATTATAGTGACATGATTGATGGAGTCTTAGAAAACTATTGGAATTTATAAGACTGTTTTTATTAGAAATTTCATTTTAAAATAGTAGATTAAAAGAAAAGGTTCTTCATAGTTCAGTGGTTGATCAATCAACTAGCTTGTTTAAAACTCTATGGTCAGTATGTAATGTGATATACACACTCACACACACACACTCCATAAAATCCCAGGTTTTGTGGTCATTAGACTTACATTTATTATACATCTCATTTTTAAACACAAGGTCTAAGATATAAATAGTTCAGATACTTGATAAGGGGTTTTATATAGAGATGACTAAAAGACTTACATACCACCAAAACTATTTATACTCCCATGTAGTTAGTGAAGTTTACTTTTTAAAATTAATTTCTTTACCCCAGTCATAATTCATATATTCAATGACTATATTTTAATGTTTTAATTGTAGTAATCCGTTCTGAGAAGTCTAATATCAATGAAATGGATAAGTGAGGTGCTGTGGATATTTGGCTGAAAACATAATTTTGTTAGAAAACACGTCTCTGATGACTTTCTTTATGGAAAGCCTAGCATTTCCCGGAGAAAGCCTGTACCATGGATTCTTTGGCATAGAGTCTTATGATACTTACCATATAATTTTGGAAGATGGAGAGAAGAGATTCCCCTGTAAAATACCCAATGTATAACAACCCACACATCAGTTGTCATCCTCCTAAGGAATTTATTAGATTACTAAATTAAAACCATGAACTATTTTTCCTTCCTTATTTTGGAATGGCCCATATCTGGTTTCTTATACTTCACAGACAATCCAAGTTAAAGACACTACACTCAGAATATGAGGACTAGTTTCCTATCCCTCAAGAGCCATAGGTTAACTAACAAGAATCCCTGCCACCATAGGTGACACAATAGTACCCTAGAAACTGTTGGTCAATAAGTAAACTTGGATATAATGGATGGAGTGAAAAGAAACAAGAATTATGTTAAACAACCAAACCTAAAGCATGTGTGGAACTTGCCAGTGAGATGACTCATCATGTAAGTGCCCTTGCCGCCAAACTTGACAACCTGAGTTCAATTACCAGAACCCACAAGGAGGGAAATATGGAACCTACGCACTGTTACCTGGTCTATATAAGCACAATAAACAAACAAATAAATAAAAGAAAACATAAAAATAATAGATATAAATACATTAAAGAAATACATTAAATTATCTAACATACATGTTACTGAAGTATCAGAAAAATAAAAAATAAACATGAGAAAAAAATATTTGAAGAAATAATGTCTAACCTATTTTGTAATACAGTTCAATCTTGAATTATAACAGTCATTACAATTTGTAAACATCAACCAATATAAAGAAAGGCATGCTTATGATACTTCTAGGAAAATTACAAATGCTAAAATTCAGGGGAAGATTTTTAAAGTGGACCAAAAAAATGCATTATAGCACTTTAACCTAAGTCTCCATTCTTCTCAAAAAAACAGTTAGGAGAAAATTGTGAACTGATAGCTTTAAAGTAATTTTAGAAATTCTGGACAGTAAAATCATCCTTCTAAAATGAAAACAGAGCAGATGTGCTAGTGTGCACCTATAATCCCAGCACTGACAAAGTGTAGGCTGTAGGATCAGGGGTTCAAGGCCAACCTTTACTGATGCAAAGTGAGGCAAGGTTGAGCTGCATGAGACCTGTCTCTCTCTCCTAAAAAGAAAAGTCAAATAGAGCATTTTCAAATAGAAAAACTTCAGGTAGCTTGCTACCAGTAGACATGCAATACAAAGAGTATTAAGGACACTTTTTAGTCAAAAAAATGAAGTTCAAGGCTAGAGAAAACTATCAGGAATATTGTATGCATTACAAGGTAATTATAAAATGTTTTTTACTTTTTCTTCTTTTTTAAAAAATTGTATAGACTGGTTTTAAATAAGCATCACTATATTATTCTATGTGAATTATAATTACACATAACAATGACATGTACATATGCACCATAATATATTCATAAAATATATATTCTTTGAGAAATGGCATACTAATAATTCCTGCTTTAAATTCGTATGTTGCCATGAGTAAAGAAACCACTAAAAAAGCATTCAGAACCATTGTTATAAATTGTAAAGATACTGAAATCATCTGAAAGAATACAGGAAAGCAGAGAAAAACCGGGAATGGGGGTAGAAAGAAGTAGCAAAGGGCTAGACTTAGGTCACCACTATGTCAGGAATACATCAATACAAATATATAAGCATAGCAACTACTAATGACTATTAGCATGGCTATAAACCCACACAAAGACACAAAATTTAAATATTTGCTTTTATACATGTGACTCCCATAAAGTACAGACTCACTTCTGGATCACCTATAACCAGAACATCAAGGGAAGGAAGAAAAGACACAGAAGAGCTTGTGTTAGGTGAACTGGACTCTCTCATGGGGAAAAAGTCACAACACACCCAAATTTCATTGTATTGTTATATACAGTTGTCCATAAAAGTGTGGTTATTACATACAATTGAACAAGGAGGCAGGAGAGTTTAGTTATCTCTCAGGAGAAGTCTGCATAGGGGAAGACTCATGTTGTAAACCCTCTAGGAAGCAAGCGATGTGGTTGTACTCTGCAAATACTGTCAACATTTGTATTTGATCCACCGAGGATGACTTAGCCATCTCTCTGAACTCCAGGCTGTGGGGAAGGTTTTGCCATTTCCCCATGTGTCTGAAGCATTGGGCTCTTTAACATCATTGTGTACCTATGAAGAATATATATTCAATCAGGACTTCTCTCACTTTGGACTTTCTACAATAAGGACATGGGTGTGTTGGAAAACTCAGTACTATACATTTGCAAAATTTTAGATTAACTTCCCATACTCTACCACTGAGTTATACCTCAAGACAAGGAAGATTTCTACTCACAAAATGTTCAGTTCATCAAGGATGAATAGAATCGTGATGTTTCTATGCCGAATAGCAGGGGTGGCAGGAATTTCACAATTGCAGTGAGAGATTTTAACACTACTGTCTTTTTGGGTGATGGAACACCTGGTCTAAAAGATTACTAGACAGATTACATCAACAACCTTGTCAATCACCTTGACGGAGAGGGTATTTGTAGAACAACACATCCAACAATTACATTATTCTCATGATTGTTTACACAGATGGTCCATCTGTAGTGATATGAATTAAATCCCAATAAATTAAAATACTAAATTGCCTAAAGTACATTTTTCCCATGTGTTTAAATTAAAAAAAAATCAAAGCATACCTAAGATAATCATAGCTTTTCTACTTGAATAATGTACTCTAGATAATCCAGGTTTTCAAAAAGAACTAAATAGTATAAATTTAATGATGTTTCTTTCAGTTTGTTAAAATTTGTGGACCACCACTTAATTCATAGTAAGATAGACTGAAAAAATTGGATATTTATTTAAGTTTGAGATGAGAGGATGATCAGTACTAGCATCTGAATATGGTTACTATCTTAAAGTTTCATACTCTAAAGGCTTGGTCTCTAGTGCAATAATTTCAGGAGGTAATAGAATCTTTACAGTAACCTGGAAGGTAATCACATGAGTGGATCATGATCCCCTTGTGAAGGGAATGATGCTGGTATTATCTCATGGAACTTTTTTCTCTGAGGACAAGTTTTAATAAAAGGAAAACACAATCCCATTTTGCTCTTAATTCCCCTCTCCCAATGTGAATTCTTGCATGTTCTTCTACATGTGATATTATCAACCATGTTGTGACACATGTACTCATTGTCACCAAATGTACTTTCCAATTACCAGTATTGTGAGTCAAATAAATAGCCTTTATTTTAGATATTATTCAGCATTAGGCATTTTGTTAGAGTAACACAAAGTGGATGAAGACAACCAATCCAGGTTAGATAAAGGAAAACTACAACCAACTGACAAGAATTTTAATCCTCATTGACCATAAAAGGTAATTTTATATTTTTGAGAATAAACAACTGGTTTTTTTTATATAATTTAAGTATTTCTTTTTCTAGAATTTTCTTTCTTATTTCCTTTTTACACTCTAGATTTTATTCCCCTCCCAACCCTCCCTCTGACTGTTCTACATCCCATACCGCCTCCCTAACTCCTGTCTCCAAGAGGATGTCCTCCCACCCACAACCTTCTTTTCCTCTGGCTCCTCTCCTTATTGCAATATCCCTTTTGTCATTTCCAGAATATGGCCAATGTTGCATTTGGGTGAATTACATTTCATTAGTTTTTTTGATTTTTCTACCAGTAATAGTAGTCACTAAATATTTAAGTATAAAACATCTTCAGTTACATTCAGTGAATTGATGTTCTGATATATATATATATATATATATATAGTTCTCATATCAATATAACCAAAGAAGAGAAAAGAGCTTTCTCTGTAGTCAGTCTTTACTATGCCCATGCCTTACTTCAGGAGCAGCTGTAAAAAGGTGTATCTGATTCACACAATGTTCAGGATCTTCAAATGAAGCTAACTATGACCTTCAGCACATTTACAGATAGTTGCCCAAGTTTAATCTTTTAACCTATGGATTGAATTGTCCAGACTTGCTTAATTCAGAATACAACAAAGACCTCTCATGGACCTCACATCCCCTGATCATGTCAGAATACAGAGCAGCACTATAAAGCTTCATCCTTTTCTAGCTATAGGCACAAGCATTATCAGTGTTTGTAGTTTTTAGACATTGTATGGCAACATTGTCTATATGGTGTATTTACCTAACGTTAGAAATACTAATTGTAAACAATAAGTATGGGGCCTACTGTAGACAAGCTCTTAGTTTTGTTTTGTTTTGTTTTTTGATGTTTTTTATTAGATGTTTTCTTTGTTTACAATATCTCCTTTGCCAGGTTCCCCTCCAAAAGAAAGAAAGAAAAATGAAATAAAATAAGAAAAAAATAAAAAAAACCAAAAAACTAAAACTAATACAGAAGTAGAGGCTTACAGCCATCCATTGGACTGAGTACAGGGTCCCCAATGAAGGAGCTAGAGAAAGAACCCAAGGAGCTGAAGGGTTTGCAGTCCCTTAGCACGAACAACAATATGAACTAACTAGTACCCTCAGAGCTCCCAGGGACTAAAACTTCAACCAAAGCTCTTAGTTTTAAGCTCTTCTTGCATTTACTGTGTGAACACAAATTATGGAAATAACTAATGCTGCATTCTAGAGGTATATATTCAATGTACAGGAACAATTAGTACTTATACACACATTCTCCTCTATTATTTTACTGGGAAAAGAACTGTGGTACATATCATTTGTGGAATCTAATTTAACATCACTGTACAATAGACATTTATTTTGTAAAGGTGTTATTAGTGATTTGGAGTTATAGGAAAATATAACCTTGTTTTTACACTAAATATATGTTAATTATTCCATGATGTTGTCTATATTATTATTCTATAATCAATTATGGTGAGCCTTTTATGTGATCATGCTTGTCTGAGGGACAGGGACAAAGTTACATAGCTATTAGCATCAAATTATTCCTTGGGATTAGATGAATTAATTATGACTAATGTCCAAAGAAACACTATTAACATTTTCCTTTTATACTGGCAAATTATATTTGATTAAGAAGTTTGGAATGGACAGAAGAAAATAGGGTTATTTAAAAATACTATCTGATTGAGATAAAAAGATTCAGGTGTCTGAATTCTATGACAAAAAACTCTGAAATAAATATCAAAAACAGAGCCACCCTGCCCCTAGGACAATATGTTTGCTATGGTGACACCAGCAATTTTTTTTATCAGGTTGGCTAATTTTATTAAATACTCCTTTCTCCATTTTCTTTTGGTATATGAACGTTTAGTAATAGAAGAATCCATCACATGGAAAGAGTCTAACTTTGCTGCTCTATCTCAAAAAAAAGGAAATCACAATGTGTGAGGATGGTTCTTCCATATGGAAATAGTGTTTTAAAATGCCTGTTTGTTCAGATAATACATGAAGATAGTTTCAGAAAATGTTTTACTCGATTTTGTTTCTGTTGAAGAGGATTTTAAATATTATAAATTTGCTTGACATCCTAAGACAATTACATAAAATACAATGGGCTAATACTGTCGTTAACTTTGCTTTCACTACTGGCCTTACTCTAATGTACATGTACTCTAAGTGTAACATGCAAACTTAGTATATCTCTCTCTCTCTCTCTCTCTCTCTCTCTCTCTCTCTCTCTCTCTCTCTCATCTGTGTGTCTGTCTCTCATTTGTACTTTTTGAAATATTAACAGCCTCAGTATTGTTCTGGTGAGGAAACTGAGGCCCAAGGGACACCTAAGAGAGAGCCTGGGTTCTTAAGTATCGTTATGTAAAGAGCCTAGTAAGAGTATTCAATTATTGCCCTGAGCAAATAAAACTTCAGATTCCTCTAATTAGAAAAATCTGTGCTAACAGATTCTAAGTCCATGAATAAGGTCCATCTCCATCTCCACCTTGAACTTTTACTTCCAAAAATTTATTTCTTTGTTAAATATTTTAATTTTACTCTGTAATTCTAAAACATAAAACCTTTTTGCTTTGAATGACTTTTATAAATTTACATGGAAAAGGAAAATGAAGATATCTTTGAAAATAATGACTACAACACGAGAGGTCACTTTCCTCAATTAGTCCAAACAGCAAAAAAACAAATAGAATAATAATGCAAATGGAGACACCCCACTGTTTTATAATATGACATTGAACCACGCACACTAATTTACTTATGAGCAGTGTTCATCCTTAAAGATTATTTCAATCCAACTCTTATAAAGAGTCTAAAATAAAAATATAGATTACCAAAAGGGCATACATCTGTGCAAAATTCTATTATACTATAAACAATTTTGCCAAACAAAACCAATAGTCTTCTCACAGTGCACATAGTTTGAAATTATCTTTCTTTAAATGAAGACACACACCCATTTTGAAATACATGTTTTATTAAATTTAAAAGTGTCTGGGCTGGAGAGATGGCTCAGTGGTTAAGAGTACTGACTGCTCTTCTGAAGGTCCTGAGTTCAAATCCCAGAAATCACATGGTGGGTCACAACCACCAGTAATGATATATGATGCCCTCTTCTGGGGTGTCTGAAGACAGCTACAGTGTACTTACATATAATAAATAAATAAATCTTTAAGAAAAAAAAAGAACGTCTTCTAAAAAAAAATTAACAGTGTCAGCATTTTAGTGTACAAGGTTTTGTGCAGGAATGTTTGGGACTGTGCAATTATGTATTTTGAATATATCTATCTGCAGGGAGTCAAATAAAGCCACTGATCTGGACGACCTCTTATCTGCCATCTTTTGGATTTTAGGGATTTTATCTTATTGACAGAGCATACTTCCTTTTTTTTTAACTCTATCTTTTTCTTAAATGATTTTTCCCATAGCATTTATTTATTTATTTATTTATTTATTCTTTATGTATGAGTATGAATGGGTACACACATGCCCAGGTGCTCATGTGAAGGTCAGACAAAAATTTTCAGAAATTCCATTCTCTTTACTATGGGGTCTAGGCTTCAAACTCAGGTGTCAGTCTTGCCTGCAAGATATTTTACCCAGTTTGCCATTTTTCAAATCTAAAGTCTATGTCATCTATCTGTCTATCTGTCTGTCTGTCTGTCTGTCTGTCTATCTATCTATCTATCTATCTATCTATCTATCTATCTCATCTATATGTCTATATATCATCTACCTATCTGTATGAATATATTTATATGTATATATATATATATGTATATATTACATGTATATATATATGTATGCATATACATGGTAGACAAAGAATAGATGAAAAATAATAGTATGCATGAGCACCAGTGACATGTAAAATGACGTCTCTCTCTCTCTTTCTCTATCTATCTAAATAAATAAATAAAGTAGATATGTATATATAGGAGAGATTTGATTTATGTATGTTATACACTCATACATATACTTACATGTATATAATTGGTTGTATATACATGAAGCACAAAAGGGGCACTTAGTTGTAGCAGTTTTCATGTGTTCTCATTATGAACTCATGATTCTAGGCCTTCGGCAGACAGCCTTACCTGCTGAGCCATCTCACCAGCCCTCCTTCACTTTTCTAAGTCTAATATCCATTGCTCATATATTTTTTAGAGAAGCTGCCATTGCTATATAATATTGAAGGGTAAATGGCAAAGAATATTTATTCTGTCTATTTTTTAAGAGCAGGATATAACCTGATAACAAGACAGGAAAATCCTAACTAAATAAACAAACTTTCCCAAACTATTTGAATTCAGAAAGATCTTTGGTAGAAATAGGAGGTGACTCTGAACCCTAAATCTGATTGCATGTTTTAGAGCAATTTCAATGAAAGTGATTGAAGCCCCATCATTTAAGAATTCATAGGATTGTGTGATTTTATCTATTCCTCCATGGAGTGGGATATTCATTTCTTCTTTTCTCCTGTGCTATTCACATCCATTTTTCCCTCCCATTTCCTTTCTGGACAGTTTTCTGGCTCAGCTCAATTAAAGGACAAATCCAGTGCAGTGTATAGCTGAGGAATTGTAATGAGGTCAGCTGTCAAACTCCCAGTTTACAGAAGCTTCTCTGTGGGGAATGTGATTGCCTCTTGTGAGCTGTTTCACCCACTCCAGGACAGACAAAGGGCCTCTGGTGGCCTGCTTTATTCTAACAAATCTACATGGAGACAGATGGAGAAATCCCAACAGGATAATGTGTAATTTGATTTAGCATTAAAAGTTGTTTTCTATTCTTCTGTCTCCCCTCTCTCTCTCTCTCTCTCTCTCTCTCTCTCTCTCTCTCTCTCTCTCTGAACACAATATACTTCACAGCCACAAGGAAGATTATTTTTAGTTTATTTATGTTCCTCATTTTATCCTTAAAATTCATGCTTTAGACTACTTGGTAGTACAGAAATTTGCTCAGTGGAACATTACAGAATAAAATGGTATTCAAGGTAGAGAAAAATCTAGAATTTTTAGATGCTAATGATGTTTACATTAGTTAGCAAATATGCTGAAGTCAGGCAGAAGAATCCAAAGAGTCATTCATGCAATCTTTTATTTTTCCTTCTATCAACCATATGGGCTTTAGAGAGCAAGATAAAGAAAAACAGTATTTTTCATTGAGAAGACCAAAAGGCAAAATAAAAAGTGACCAGGGATATAGTCTAGATTTTCTGTTTTCCAACAACAAAATCTTAATTAAATTACTTGTTTACTAATGTAACTTTTCTCCATTCATAGAGAATTCTAAGTCCATATACCTACTGTTAATTGTTCTTGCAACTTTTTAAAAATGTGATTACATATTTTTTATCACTCTCCAGCTTTGGCCACCATATTCCCTAAATATTGTGCAAGTCTCCTGACACATATGTTGCTTCAAATGAAATAGAGATATTCTACGGTTGAATATCTACTCTTTGGTTTCTGATGCCTTTTTTATTTAGTAAGTGTTTTTTAATGATGTTACATTAATAACAAATATATAAGTGTATTTTTTAAAGACATACTGTACAAATGGTTTGAAGGGCCAAGTGTTGTAAAATTTCCATTAAATAGGAGTAGAAATATTCTTTATTGCAAATGTGGTGGAATTCATTTTCATACTAAAAGTTAACATAGCCCTATCCTACATTGTATTAAGGTTAAGTAAATCATCTTGACTCAGCTATTGTCTAGATCACTTTGGTTTAAGTGTGTTAGTGAAATTTTCTTCTTTTAGGGTAGTTTTCAGAAACAAACATAATATTTATATTCTAAACTATTAATGCAATGACTATTTTTCTTACACATTGAATTATTGAGAGTCATCTTTCAGTGACTTATAGTTTTAGCTTTGCTCATACATAGCTGGAACCACAAATCAAGTGAACTAAGATTTCAACTCAATCCCACCAGGAACCAGAAAGTTATAAAAGTCTCTAGATGAATGTGTAAGTAGTAAGACACAGAAATTCAGAGGCCATGTAGAGGCCTCAGACACTGTGGAACTCAAGCACGTTGCCCTCCTCTGACCTGTCTGGATTCCTGAATTTCAGAATATAAAATCATGAGAAAACAAATGCTTGTTTGGGGTGGTTTACTTCCACACCTATGCTAGTTTCCATATACAGAAAGCTGGAGGTACAGTCCAACACTAACCTTGACTTCATTGCATTGTCAAGAGCACCAAAGCAATATGTCTAGCAGTACAGAAACTGTGAGGTAAGTTAGCTTTTATTTTATTCATTTTATTAATATGGACCTGAGATTTGAAGAAGTCACCTAATTTATCAAGGTCAAAACTTTTCTATGTAGAGTTAGAATTTAAATCCTCACAGTCATATTCTAAACCTATGCTAATAATCTTTCTGCCCCCCAATCTTCCCAGAAGAGAAACACAGAATAAAAGATAAGCTAGAAAAGGGTATTAATCAGAAATTTTTGTTTTATAGTATAAAATAAAATAAAGTTTAAGGTATGTGATACTTCACACTCTGCTTGCAAGGACTTAGTCAGTTAATCAAACCAAATATTACTCTTCTCATCTCACAGATAGTGGAATTGAAATTGAAAAGTATTAAGGACTCAATGAGGGTTAAAATGTTAATGGTTGAGTCTCTACTGAACCCAAGTCTTCTG
>JADRCC010579762.1:0-12460 GCA_019843855.1 Hylomyscus alleni
TAGTGAGAATTTTGGAACTTTGCTTTCTTTTAAAAACACAGAAATATTATAAGAATATGTTTTTTGCTTTGATCCCAGGAATGGGATCTGGGATTAAAGATTTGGCTTCAGATTGTCCACAGCAGCTGACTGTGCTCTGGTGAGGGCATGATTTTTGCCAACTGCAGATAGTTTATTTGTGTAACCTTTGGAATTCTGGGGACTTTTCAGAGGGTATATAAATGGTCGGCCCAGAGGCAGTGGTTGGAGGCGAGTTGTTGTTGTTGGTGATTTGTTAAGTGGTCAAAGAAGAAACAACGACAAAAAGAAATTAGATATCCTGACTTTGAAGGTCAAACTTGTCCCAAAGAACTCAACATCCCTAATCAGCAGGAAGAAGTCTAACTAATGGCATCCTTTTCTTTCTTTCTTTCTTTCTTTCTTTCTTTCTTTCTTTCTTTCTTTCTTTCTTTCTTTCTTTCTTTCTTTCTTTCTTTTTTTTTTTCCCCCCCGAGACAGAGTTACTCTGTGTATCCCTGGCTGTCCTGGAACTCACTCTGTAGACCAGGCTGGCCTCAAACTCAGAAATCCGCCTGCCTCTGCCTCCGAAGTGCTGGGATTAAAGGTGTGCGCCACCACCGCCCGGTCGGCATCCTTTTCTTTACTCATCCCCCTGACTTTATTCAGGGATCTCTTTCCTTTCCCCTCTATCTTTTTTCTCTCTTATCTAGAGTCAGGGGGTTGAGAGGGTGGAAGAAAAGGGGTGGAGGAGGGTGGGAGGAAAAAAAAATCTACAAAGTAGCAAAGGACTGGCTACAACTCAGGAGATCCTGCTTTGCGACAAAGGTGCCTTTCCCTGATAAACCATCTCACCAGCCCACTTCTTTCTTTCTTTCTTTCTTTCTTTCTTTCTTTCTTTCTTTCTTTCTTTCTTTCTTTCTTTCTTCCTTTCCTTTTAAAGTTTGCCTTATTGTATTTTCAGTGCCCAGTTTTGAGCTATGAAAAGAGATTCTTGTCCTAAGCCTCTGAATGTGCCTCAGGGCATTTGAATTGTTTTCCGGCTCAGGCTGAATCCTCTTCTCATGGGCTTCCAGGGTTTGCTGAAGACTATTGCGTCCCCTTCTCCCCCACCCCCATCTATCTGTGGCTCACTGTAACTGTGGGAACCAGAAGCCTCTGACCTTGTTCCAGCTCTGAGCTGGAAGAGTGTCATGAAGTCACATGATGTTTGGAAGAAAAGGGGGAGAAAAGTCCCTCTGATCTTTTCCAGACCAATAAACCTTTGTCTGCTGTCTGCCTCTGTCGGAGGCAGGCCTCACTATGAAGTCTAGGCAGAGCTTGAATTGTAACCCTTCCCTCTCTCCCTGCCAAGGGTGAAGCTAGAGACACACACACACCTGGTTTAATCCATAAAATCTTAAGTGGTGAACAATAGGATCCTTTCAGGTGGAGACCAGATCCTGTGGAGATGCTGACAATGGAAGCCAAGGGGAGTCTTGCCAGGCCCATTGGGACTGGGATAGTATTTCAGTACTGGTTGGTAAGATTCAGCACACGTACCGTAGTGGGTTACCCAGGAAGGGACTGTGTAGGTCATCTGTTTACACTCCTTTCTTTAATGACAATGGCTGTAGTGGTGACAGTTTTAAAGCTGTGATTTAGGAGAAAGGAAAGGGCATACACATATTTCACAGATAATTTGGATAGCAAAAATTAGATACCAAGTATTCTAACCCCAGAACTCTTTCCCCTGAGTTAAAAAGTTGTAGGAGCGGGTGAAACCTTGTCTAGGGAATTAATAGATTGCATGTGACCACTATTCCTGAATAGCTCTGTTAAATAGATGATTTGTTCAAAGGGTCAGCGTCTTCAGTTTGGAGGCATGGAATCTGAAAGGTGAAATGAAACAAATCTCGGTTTAATGTAGAGGGAGGAAGAGAGGGAGAGGAAGAAGGAGAGGAAGAAGAAGGAGAGGGAGAGAGAGATCCATTTGCTTCCATTCTCTCCCACTTACCTTTCACTTTGTATCTATACCCTCAATTCTGCATTACTAATTAATCAAATAAAGTTGCCCTGTATTTTTATACTGGGCTAATCATCTAGTCCACTAAAGGCCTCTTTGAAATCAGGGAGGTTAGGTACTTACCCCTGTGACTTCTCAGAGCCATCAGGCTACCTTACTCAGAGGGCTGCTGCCTTCCTCAAGGGATCCAGGGTGATGAACAAGCAAAATGTAACCATGGAAACATGAGCCTAATGGCTCAACCTGATTTGATATACTGATTGAACTCTCTGAAATTCAGATGTGTACTCTGAATTAGTCCCTGCACTGAGGAGACAGAAGAGGATCTCTGTGAGTTCGAGGCCAGCCTGGTCTACATAGCCATGGAATAACTGACAACATAGAGAGAATTTGTCTCCAAAAAATCTTTTTTTTTAGTGGTTTGTGTGTGGCATAGCGTACACATGGAAGTCATAGGATAACTTTTGGGAACTGTTTCTCTCTCTGACTTGTTGAGACAGGGTTTTTCTTGTCTCTGCCTCTCTTTGTACTGAAGGTTAGCTGGGCTGTGAACTTCAAGTGGATCTCTTTGTTTTTGCCTTTCATCTCACAGTAGGGGTGTTGGATTACAGATTGGAGCCAAGGCAGCACCAAGCTTTTTGTTGGTTCTGGGGATCAGATTTAGATTGCCAAATTTGTGAGGCAAGAGCTGTCACCTGCTGAGTCCAGATATACATTTTTTTTAATTGCATTTATTTATTCTTCTCTTAGTATTGCCCTCACTGTTTTGAGACAAGGTCTTCCTATGCAGCCCAGGCTGGTCTTGCACTTGTCACCGTCCTGCCTCAACTTCTCCAGCACTAGGATTGTAGGTGAGTACTACCAAGCCAAGCATATTGAGCTCCTTTTGAAATCAGTAAGGGGTATTTCGGAGGATGTAATTTCTGGTCTCCTTATTCAGTTTATTGATCTATGTGCCTTGTCCCTTTGCAGACACCACACTGTTTTACCACAGTGCCGAGAACACACTGGGACCTTACACGTTTACAGGGAGCACATGCCCACTCTGAACACTGCACTATTTTTTTGATACCTGGGCTTCCTATCCTGTAGAGTGATTTTTCCTACCTTAGTTTTTACATTTACTGTGTCATGGTCCTTTATTCTGAAATACTTCAATGTACATTTTTCTAAAAAATTTTCTAAAAAATAAGAACTTTTAAATGTAACTGTCAACAAGCTTATAACTGATAGATGATGACCTATTTTATCATCTGTATTTAATGAGTTAACCCATTCGTATCCTTTAGAGGCCTAAAAACAACAAAACCACGAAATGTCTCCCACCCCAGGGTGCAAGAAGCAGGATGGTGTTTAGTAGTTGTGACTCTTCCACCTCCTTTGATCTTGAACACAGCTTTTTATGACACCTGAACCCCTGGAGAACACAGCACCCCCTCTTAGGAGTGTTGCTCTCATTTTCAGGAACACCAAATAAACCCAAAATAAGGTTGTGCTTTTGTTGTTGTTCAGGGTACAAGACAGACAAGCCTGGGTTCCTGCGCATACCACGGTCGAGACCTGTAGCTTTCATCTGCCGCCACTGGTGACTTTAATTTTGATCACCTGGTGAAGCCTTTATCTGAATAATTATGACAGCCAAAATGGCAATTTCATAATTTGGCGGGCATACAAAGAGACACATGTTTAATTTCTAACATGTTGATCCAGTGAGACAGAATTAGCGCTGAGGAGGTCTTGGAAACCGTCGTTGCAGCGAGCTAAGATCTCTAGGCAGACGATTTACCCCCGGGAGCTTCGAATGTAAGCTCTGTAGTATGAGATAGGATCGGGGGTTCTGCAGGGACGCCGGCTACTGCGGACCGCGCACGGATTTCTCTGCAGTAAAGGGCGCGTGTCCGTGACCGCGCACACCTGTTCATGCTCGGGGTCCAGCGGGCCCCGCTGCCACGCGCGGGCTGAATCGCCCCGCCGCAAGCTCCTCCCCCGGTGGCCGCGTCCACCCACCGGCGGCCCGGCACAGGCAGACGCAGGGCGACGGTGTTGGCGGCGACCTTGGGCCCTGGCGGCGGCGGGAAGGGGCGGGCGCACCAATGGGCGCGACCGAGACCGGAGGCACTAAGAGCCCGAGGTTGCTGTCTGGGCTGCGGCGGTGGTGCGGGGGCCGGAGGCTGCGGAGGATGCGATCGGCTCTCCGGAGCGGAGCGGGTGAGTGTGTGCGCCGTGGGCACTGGAACAAGCACTGGAGGTTTGGGAGGAGCAGTGGTACTGGGACACCCCGCAGAAGCCAAGTCCGAGGTCCCCAGACTCTGGCAGGGCGGGGGCGGGTCCCGGCGCTCTCCCCTTCCCCGCGTCCCTTCTGCGGACTTGGTTCTGCCTTGGGGGAAATCCTGGGAGACACTCGACCGAATCTCACGTAGGTTGGCTCCCCTCCTCGACCCCACACCTGGCCCAGACCCTGCAGTGCGGTACCTTTGGGGCGTTGATAAGATCCCCCCAGGCTCCCTTCCATTTCTCCCCATCCGCACCCAGCCCCAAATCCCCTTTCCAACCTGTAGGCACTCGGAGCTTCTAGGTTACTCCGAAGCAGCGCTGCTAGGAACTGCTTTCCAGGTACAAGGCATCTTGCCCTTACCAGGGCCTCTACTCAGCTGCTCATCATGGTCTAGACTCATTTCATTCATTTTTATCAAGCTCCTCCTTCTGCCAGGACCAGAAGGGAACAAGATTTGGCACGTGAGACCATTTCTAGAGAGTGAGGCGGAGATTACCCTCCCAGTGCCATCCATCCCCGGGGAAATGGGCTGGTGGTAGAAGAAGACGCAGGTGTGCCCAGAAGGCCTGAGGCACAGCCACCGGGGAGCCGCAGACCGGTTGAGTTACTCTGTAAGCTGGGAACACGGTCTGCTCGCCAGGAGAACAGCCGCGTGGCTTCCAGGAGCTCAGCAAGGGGAAAGTGAGAGTTGTAAGTCAGGGACTGAGGCCTGGGAGGAGGAGTCGTCGACATTTTGTCGACATTTTATCTCCATGAGAAGGAAGGCTTCTGAGTAAGGGAACGACATGATCTATTGGCTCATGGTTTCTTAGCCAGCAGTGGCCATGCCCTCATTTCGCAGCCTGGCCGACTGCCACCCGAACGCTGTCTCTCCGGAAGTCTTTCCTGCCACCTGTAACTTCTTTAGGAATTCATCCCGTGCAGGGCATTTGTGTATGTCTGTCTGCTATTACAGATCACACCTACCCCAGCCCTTTTTGCCTTTTCTACCAGGTGAAGGTCGAGGTAGGGGCGTGGGGTGTGAGTGTGTGTGTGTGTGTGTGTGTGTATTTGTGTGTGTGTGTCTGTCTGTCTCCTTTTTTGTCTGCTTCTGTCATCTAAAGATCCTTCTTCTGTGAGGCTGACATGCCTTGATTTCTAAAATGGCCAACAGATCCAGACCTGAAGCAGATTCCAACATAGCCCCATGGTGACATAGTCATCCCTACCTCCTACCCTCGCTTAAAGATAACTATTAAATATTAAATAAATGATAGAAAGAATTAATAACTATAACGTGCTGACATAGAGTAGGGAGTATAAAATTTGACAAAGATCAATAATCTTGGAAGTCTTTATTTAATGCTGTAGACATGAGCTTTTGTGGGTGGTAAAGAGACTCTTCAGTCTGTCATTACCACCTTGCTGGCTCCTAAAGTTTGCGTTTCTACTTTAATTAACGTGCATATAAAACTTCCTCCTTCTATTGACCAAGATCTGCTGCTGACACCCCGCAGGGCTAGGAATGGTCAGCTCTTTTCTCAAGGTTGCCTGTCTGGGGATAGCAACAGGTACTCTTTCAGAGACAATTCCATACGTCATCTGGATCTGTGTAGGAAGGAATGGATAGTTTTATAGTGTTAAAACCAGTTTTTTTTAATTTTAAAACTAGCTTTAACCTTACCTTTAATCCCAGCACTTGGGAGGCCGAGGCAGGGGGATCTTTGAGAGCAACCTGGTCTCCGTAGTGAATTCTAGGACAGCACAGGTTATATAGTGAGAAAAACAGAACAAACCAAACAAACAAATAAAGTTCTGTACTGAGTGCACAGTATCCTCTGCTTCTGTTTCTGGAAACACAGTATCCTCTGCTTCTGTTTCCGGTTCCCATCTTATGGTTCATCCACAGCTTTTCAGGCTATACATTATTCCTGTACATTTCTCTACTATTCATTTTTCTTCTCATTCCCTAAACATCTTGGGAATAAGACTATTATGATATGACTATTAATTATACATAATAGATGAATTCAAACAAGCTATTGCTCAAATTTTTACTTATTCATTTTTTTTTTTTGAGACATGGTTTCATTATCTAGCTTTGGTTGATCTGGAACTCTCTAGATCAGAACTCACTCACATAGACCCTGCTATCTCTTCCTCCTGAGTGCTGGGATTAAAGGTGTGTGCTACCTCAGCACTTAGCTTTGGTCAGATCTTGAAAAAAGGCCTGGGAGGAAGAAGGTAGATGTTACTTATTTCCTTCACTTTGTATTTGAGAAGATAAATCGAGATAATGACTTGCTGGAGGTCTCCTAGCAGGTAAATGCCTAACTCAGGCATGGCTATCTATAGACCACCACCACCACCACCCCCGCCACGTCTCCTAGCACAGAATAGACAGGTTCCCACATACTCATGGAGGGGAGAAGTAAGATAAACTACCACCCAATGAAAGAAATCCATTAGCTCCGTTTTTATCTGGTTCTGCAAAGGGTGATCTGATTTTTTTTTCTTTTCTTTTCTTTCTTTTTTTTTTTTTTTTTTGCACAATGACATCACTGTCACTTGAACACCTCGAGCCACATTCTCTGATGGCAGTCAGGCTACAATTTTAGTCTGCTGTTAATGAGTGACATACAATTAGACAATGTGATCTTGGCAGGGGCCCTTAATCTTTCTAAAACTCAGCCGTTTATCATCGGAAAAATGGGGATGCTAATTCTTATGACCTTGTAGCTGGGCTAATTAATGTTTACCTAGCACACAGAGCCTCAGAAAATGGGTACCTCAAACATGGGTAGTCATGGGGCTGAAAAGTTCAGAAGGTTGTGAGAAAGACCATAACTTGAGTTGTCTTTGGAGCAGCTGAATCTTCTGGAATAGCTAGGTCTGCAGCAACCTCGTGCCATCTCCCAACCCTTCCCCCCAAAAGCTAGAGGTGAGAAAGGAAGAATGTGGCTTCTAGGAACTCTTGACATCTGCTTTTCCAGAGAACTGGAAGTTGGCTCCCAGAGCCACGTCACCACTGCCCGTAAGTTCCAGGAGATCCAATACCAGCTTCTAGCCTCTCCGGACACCCACTCCCGTCTCCATATATACCTTTAATATAAATAAAATCTTAAAACGTATGTACTTTGAGTATCTATAATTGTACTTACAATGTAAAGACTTAGAGGGACAATCACGGGATAAAAGGCTATATGCTTTTGTTGTTGGTTGGTCTTCAAGGCTCTTACCACCTTGACCTCTGAAGCTTTATGCTAATTTATTTTTTGCCAGTGGCAATCAAGATTCGTGATTCCTTTCTGTGTTCTGCTAGGGATTTTTTTGTTTAAAATTAGGTAGATTTATTCTTTGACAGTTCCATACAAGTATATACTCCATTCTGACAGGGTTAGACGTGTTAATGCTTACCTACTTGTTGTGTATAAAACAATGCTTTAGGCCCTTTTATTGCCTTGATTTTGGAGACAGGGTCTCATGTATCTCAGGCTGGCCTTGAACTCCTGACCCTCCTACTCAACACCCCAAATGCTGCACATAAGGATGATTCCAGTAGGCATGCCTGGCCATGACAACCATGACCACCATGGTCATTTGTCTTTTAAAAAATTGAGTTCCTTTGATAAATCGCAGATCTAAGTATCTTTTCACAAACATTGGCTGCTCGGATGAGCCTCTGTGAGAAGCTTGGGACAGTCCTTTCCTCCCTTTTTACTTGGTGCTTTGTCTTTTTCTTCTTCTCTCTTTATAGGGACTCTTTAAATATTCTGGGTTTTAATCAGTTACTCCGTTTAGATTTAATTATGCAGTATTTTTGTTTTCTTCGAGTTCTGGGATCAAATTCAAGGCTTCTCCACGAATGGGAATGTGATCAAGCTGGGCCGAGTGGAAATTAACCCTGGCATTGCATCCGTCCTTCCCAGAGAACGATTTTTTGAATCGCACCTCAAAGTTGTTAAAGGTAGAAAAGGGACTATCCAGAGGTAGAAGTATTTCTGTAACCAGAAGAGTTCTCTGGCCCTTGAGATCATGCTAATCAGCCCTAAGTTCCTCTCACAAGCCTCACCCTGCTGGTGCCTGAGATGATGCTCTTTCCTGGGCAGACACAGCTGGAACCAGCTCGCTCTGGACCAGCAGATACTGTTTTTCAGGACAAGAAGAGAGCAGAACACTTGTCAGTTCATTCCCTAGCTTGGCTTCTTGTTTCTAACCGTGTGTTCTTTTTCTCTTTTAAACACATTAAACGGAAGTAATGGTTACTGGAATGAAACAAGGTTGCAAATATAAAAGGAGTTTAAGGGCTGAGCAGATGGCTCATGGAGGAAAGTGTTTACAGAATAAACAGGAGGACCTTAGTTTAGATCCTGAGCACCCATGTAAGAACTGGATGTGACAGATCCTATCTGTCACCCTAGCTCTCGAGAACACCTGCATGTACATGTATTCACAACACACAAACACACACACACACACACACACACACACACACACTCATGCACGTACATACAAACATAAAATACAAGATAGTTGGCCCTGACAAGTAACTACCCCTTTGCCTGGGAGGTAGAATTCACTGACTGATGGTCTCAGGCCCAATTCTTTCTCCTGACACATGTTCTGTGTACAGGCACAGAACTAAGGGAGGTTCTTCAGATCAGCCTCAGGAGTTCCTAGATGTGCAAATACTGCACACTACGTTAGAGTCACCAAGTCAGAAACGCTAGATGCAGAGCCTAAAGTCTGTCCTTTAGTAAGCCATGAAGTAACCCCACTACAAGCTAAATTCATGAAACTGACCTGTGAATGAACAAGGGCTTTCATCCAGTGTGCACCTCAGCTTCAGTTCTTCATTTGCCAACTTGTGACATGAGTAAGTTACCAGGTATTTTGTGGGGTTCCAAGCTCACAGCAATACAGGAGGATGATAGGATGTAGCCCTTTCTTTCCAGGGCTGCTGTGAATGACATGAAGTATCCTGGCTTTGCTGCTACTTGTCTGGGCAGCTTTTGGCAAATTACCTTGCCTCTTATTCTCATTGGGATTGTAATGTATATGTAGTACTGTGTGCCAGTTAAACAGTGCATATATCTGTCTGTCTATCCATCTGTCTGTCTATCTATTTATCTACCTACCTACCAACCTATCTACCTACCTACCTACCTATCATCTACATTTAAATGTGTGTGTGTGTGTGTGTGTGTGTGTGTGTGTGTGTGTGTGTGTAGATGTGTGTGTAGATGTTAGGGGAGGACTTTCTTTCAGGCACTGGTTCTTCCTCCCACTTTGTTGAGTCAGGGTCTCTCTTGTTGTTTCTTCAGACCAGCTTGCCCCAGAGGTTTTAGGAGACTGTATTGTCACTGGCCTTGTAGGAGAGCTTAGATTACTGATGGATTCCAGTGCATCTGTTTTTTTTGTGGGTTTAGAGCTGTGGTTCTCAACCTCCCTTAATGCTATGACCCTTTAATACAGTTCCTTGTGTTGTGGTAACCCCTAGCCAAAACAATTACTCCCACTGCTACTTCATAACTGTAATTTTGCTACTGTTATGAATCACAATGTAAATATATGGTATGTGAGATATCTGATATGTGACCCCTGTGAAAGGGTCATTCAACCACCAATGGGTTTGTGACCCACATGTTGAGAACTGCTGGTTCAGGGACTCAAACGCCTGTCAACAGGCTCACACTGCTAGCCATTGTTTTCACTGAGCTGTCTTCCTGGCCTATACTACCTTGGCCAAATCAGAGCAAGGTTGAAATAATACTTCACAGTGACTCATAGCTGGTACCCTAGGATTCGAACCCAGGTAGCTTGATGTGAACGTGCTTGCATTAAAGCCACTGCTTTGGCAAATGGGTTCTCCAGTAAATTTACACAAATGACAATAAGAGTTAACTGCTTTCAAGTGGTAGGCATTCCACAGGTTAATTTCCTTCCTCTTGACTGGTAGCTTGACTTCCTGGTAATTCTGCCTTCAACTGCCTACCCGCTTCTGTGGTTAGTTTCCAAGTATACTTGGCTACATGTCCCCACTGCTCAGGGTGACTTTTCTCTCTCCATTTACCTCTTAACTGCCATTTGGGTGCTCAGAGCAAACCAAACAGATTTAGCTGGGTGAAGAAAGACCAAGTGTGGTACTTCTGAGAAGCCATCTCTCTTTTCTTCATCTCAGCATTCATGTGACTCAGAAGTGGCTTCTAACAAGAGAGGGGCTGTGCAGAACTGCAGAGGGGCTTAGTGGCCAGTGCAGTTGCCGGAAGCATTCCCTAAACCTAATTATTGAGACAGAGCGGCACTCCATGACTGGCTATTTAGAATGGCCTCTGTTATGAGTCTATTTGAAGCTTGGGGTCAGAGACATCAGTTAGTGGAAAGATCCAAGGCTTGGGTCTGTTTGTTCTTGTTCCTGAATGAGGCACGGTCTTGAGTCTAACTGTGAGGCAGGACGAGACTTCTGAGAGCTTGCCTGACCCTGACTGGAATGGCCTGAGGATCAGAGATCTAAGGTTTAGGTAAACATGGTGTCACAAGGGAATGTTAAGCCCTTTCCATTTAATTAGACCTTCAAATCTCATTCAGCTTGACTTTAAGAAAGAGAAAGAAATATTACCCATGTACAGTGGCCCAGGACTGTAGTTCCAGTGCTCAGGAGTCTGAGATGGGAGGACTGCTGGATCTTAGGTCCATCTTTAAAAGGGGGAAGGAGATAAAACCTGTGTATGGCAGGGTGAGCCTGTAGTCCCAGCACTTGGATGGTGCAAACAGAAGAATTGCAAGTTTGAGGTTAGACTGGGAATATAGTAAGACTTTGTCTCAAAAATATAATAAATGAGTGTGTCACATAGTTCAGCGGTTGAAGGTACTCGCTGTGTAAGCCTGACCCCCTGAGTTCCATCCCTGGAACCATGAGAAGATGGATGCTGGAAATGGACTCCACAGAGCTGTTCTCATACTTCCACATGATCAAGTGTCACGGCATGTGTGAGCGCTTTCTCTCTCTCTCTCTCTCTCTCTCTCTCTCTCTCTCTCTCTCTCTCTCTCTCTCTTTCTCTCTCTCTCTCTTGTGTTTGTGTGTGTCTGTCTGTCTTTCATACATGTTCTCTCTCCTGCACATGATAAATAAAATATAAAAACCAACAAAGGAGCAGTTAAAGGTAGGTAGAGTTAGAAACGTAAGAAATATAACAAAATATGCCGAGTTATGGGGCTCACTGCACAATTCTCTCAAATTCTTTGTATGCTTGCAACCTTTCAAAAACAGTGTTATGTAACATGTAGATATCTGCAGAGATGGTTACACTTAAAAAAAAAAGTTCCTTCCTTTGACACATGAATGGAAGCCCTCCTTCATCCTCCCACCCTCTACTACTTCAAATCTTGGTACGCCTTCCCTGAAGCAAATGCAGTGTGAGTGAGTTCATCCAGCCAGTGGGCAGCTACTCCTTTATGCCACAGGCTTTATCTCCTTCCTGGGGTATAATCCTCACAATAACCCTACAAACTAATTACTGTTTTCCATAGTTTAGTGAGGAGAGCTGAGGTTCAGAGGGCTGACTCAGGTAATCATATTAACCTTATAGACTGAGGGGGACCGTCCCTCCTGGCATTGCGCCATACTCTGGGTTTGAAACCACTGTGCCTCACCCAGCCTTAGGAGATGGTCCTATTATTATCTTTATCCTACACAGTTGGAATAGAAACTTTAGAGAGGTTCAAGAACGCACCCCAGCTTTCTCTAGGGACCAGTAAATGACACAGCTCATATTTGGACTCAGTCTATTCTTCCCTAGAGCCCTTTTGCCCCCTATATTCAAATCTTTCCTGGCATCTGTTTGCCTGATTTAGTAACCCCTCAACTGGAGGCCATAAGCTCCTGGAGACAGAACCCAGTGTTCAGCACTGCAGAATATTATTGAATGAAGGGGAGGGGCATGGGGCTGCAGCATCTCAGCCCCATGGAGTGCATCTCTGGGCACAGCTCCACTTAGTCCTTGGAGGAGATACCCAGTTTTTTTTGTTTTTTTGTTTTTTTAATGTGATATATGGGCCTAAGGCTCATAAAATGGATAGTAAGGAGTTGTAATGAACTCATTTACGATTTTCAGCTTTTCATCACCAACTATAACAAAGTATGTGAGATGACTTACAGAGGGAAAAGATTTTTTTTTTTTTTTTTTTTTTTTTTTTTTTTTTTT
>JADRCC010579762.1:12560-24493 GCA_019843855.1 Hylomyscus alleni
TTTTGTTATTCAAGACAGGGTTTCTCTGTGTAGCCCTGGCTGTCCTGGAACTCACTCTGTAGACCAGGCTGGCCTCGAACTCAGAAATCCGCCTGCCTCTGCCTCCCAAGTGCTGGGATTAAAGGCGTGCGCCACCACTGCCCAGCTGGGAAAAGATTTTTTAAACATATTTTGACATTTATTATAAATGAATGCCTGTGTGTAGGTAAAGGTCAGAGGATGGCTTTTGGGAGTCCTTCTATCAGGTGGGTTCCAAGATGGAACTCCAGTTATCTGGTTTGGCAGCAAGTGTCCTTGCCCACTGAGCCATTTCACTGGCCTGAGAAATGCTTTATTTTTACTTCAGTCCCTACTAGATTTGACCCATTGCTTTGGATCAGTGGTGAGGCATATTATTGGGGGATCACACAGCAAAGCAAAACCAGTTAATCTTGTGGCCAGATAAGTGAAAGGGGAAGGGGCTACAGTCCCACAATCCCCTTTAAGATTATATTCCCAGTGGCCTAAAAACCCCCCAGGGAACCCTAGCTCTTAAAAGATTTACCATCCCCCACATAGCCCTGCTTTGGAGCCAAGCCTTTATCTCTAGGGCATCTAGAACACATGCAAGATCCAACTTTTCTCATCGAATCTCCCCTCACTTGCCCCCAAGCTTCCAAAGAGCAGAAAGGTATTACGCATTGCCAAGGAGTAATGGGGACCCGAACCGAATGCTTAAACATCTCCAAATTCTCAGGGAGTCTTCAGATTTAAACAGCTAAAAATCAACCCGGGGCATCTAGTGGCCAAGACAGCTTCCCTTTCACGGCCATCCTTGACTCATGGCTGCAGCAATGAGCAGGTGAACACTTAAAATTAGTTGCCTTCAATGTGCCCAAGCAGCTAGCAGTGACGCCTCACATTGACAGAGTGCTTGGTTTACCAAGTTCTGCATCTCTTTTCTCCTTTCATGTTCCCGGTAGCCTGGTCCACACTCAGCGCAGGAGATGAGCTCCTGTTTATAGGCAAGGGAATGATTCTGGGGAAGTTAATTCATTTGCCCTACACTCTTCAGTTTGTAACGGCAGAGGGGCCTTTAGCACTCTTGCCCACCAGAACGTCATCTGCGGCGATACTGTATTTAAACAGCAAGTTCCAGGGATGAGAGCAACAGAGGATTTCTTTCTATTGGTTTTCTTGAAGCATGGGTTCTGTACTTGATTAGAGTTAATCTCTCTGGGGATCAGTTTTTCCAATCTGTAATGGAAACAAACAAATCAACCAATCAGCCACCAGCGCGGGGACATCTCATAGAGGAGGTTGTGAGGGTTTAGAAATGAAAGAAATTATTCTATTTTTATTTTTCAAAAATTATTTTGATGTATGCGGGTGTTGTGCTTGAATATATATCATGTGCATGTCCGGTGCCCATGGAAGCCAGAAGAGGGCCCTGGATCCCCTGAGACTGGAGTTACAGACAGTTGTAAGCTGTGGAGTAGTTGCTAAGAATCCAACCCGAGTCTTCAGGAAGAACAGCTAGCACTCTTAACCACCGAGCCATCCTCTAGCCCCGGTTTCTTTTATTTTTAAGGTTTATTTACTTAAAAATTATGACAGTTGTTGATTTTTATGTGCATGTGTATTGTGGTGCATTTATGGAGGAAAGAGAACATTTTTTTTTTTTTTTGGAGTTGTTTGCTATGTAGGTGCCATGGTTGAGTTCAGGTGACAGTGTCAGGCTTGGTGGCAAGCACCTTTACATAGTGAGCCATCTCACTACACCTGAAAAAGCAGTTTAGAGTCTTTTTTTCCCTTTATTTGGGGGAGGGGTGGGGTGGGGACATAAAGAGCCGCAAGGCAATGCTAGGGCCAAGCTTTGAATATGCTAGGCAAGTATTGTACCATCAGCCCTGCTCCCGCCCCAGTGTTAAGTAAAGATGTTTAGAACACTACGATAATGCTGACCCATTTTCCATAAGTTAGATGTCATCTCATTTGGCCACCGTGTCTAAAAATGGCACTTGTTAGTTAGCTCATTGTCATGCGCCATTATTCCTTACAGCGTTTGCTGCCACTTATGGGTTCATATTGCTTGTCTGAATTCTCTCACCTGAGGTAAAAATTGCTATGAGGGCAGGGACTTGTCTGCTCTTATCCTCTAGAACCCTAACAGGTAGAACAGTGCCTGCCAATTACTGTTTGTTTAATGAGTGACAGAGGAAGGGAGGGATGTACCCATGTTACAGAATGATACAAAATTCTGTGCAAAAAGAATGACTAAAAGGTTTGCTGGAAGCTCCCTTGCCTCTCAGTATGATCTGGCTTCCTCATACCTGGTCCTGGACAGTCACTGGTTTGCAAAGCTTCCTTGCTTATTATCAGCTTATATCTTGGCGAAGCAGCTTTAGAAACCCATGTCCTCCCAGCAGACATGGGCCATTGTAGGGCACCCACTGCCTCTGTGTGGTGCCAATGAGAACAGAGCTGGAGGTCCTTCCTATATACTGCTGCATCTGCACGACTAAGCTGTGCCTGACCCACCCACAAGTGTTTATGGAGTAAATGAAGCAGTGAATAGATACAAAGAAGAAACTCAGGGTTCTTCATCTCCTCTAAAGACACTTGAAAATAAGTCCGGACCACAGCGCAGACCTTCCACGTTCATCGTGAACCAAGTCTCTCTGGAAGCAAGAAGTTGGATCTTCACTCCAAGGAAGGAAGAAGGGCAAACCTAGGCTCCAGATCCGGTTCCATGCCATGTTTTGGAAGTCGTGTTTACGTCTGCCTTCATCCTCATCCCTTCCGCTTCAGCATAAGCAAAATTATAACCCTGCACGCTGACTTGTATGCCATTATCACCACAGCCTGACTGCTCCTGCGTTGAGGGACTTCGCCCCCGGGATCGCTGACTGTCTGTGAATGACAAATCCAAAGTCAGGGGTTGCAGAGTCAGCCGGACTTGCCTGCTCTCGTGCAGCAGCGGGAGGAAACAGAATGAAAGATTCTGAAAATAAAGGTAAGGGGCTGACGGTAGAGGGGCCGCCGGTAGACGCTTGGGGGAGATGTCATAACGTGAATGTGTTTAGTTCGTGCTGATGGCTGTTTTGATTACTGATGTATGTATATTCGTAATTTTTAGTTATGTAATATATGTCCTCTTTAAGTGACTGTTTTCTAAATACCATGTCATTCAGTTTTCCATTTTTTTGCATTACTAAACATATATTTTTTATTCTTTATTTAATCTTGGCCAAGTACACATATCTCACAGTTTTCTTTATAATCGCTTCCAGAATTTTGATACTTTTATTTTGGGGGTGTTTATAATTGCTAATCATTAAAATGTAGGGTTTCAGCCAATTTTTGGAATAGCCTGAGATCATGGTACTTAAAACAGTTCGGGTTTTCTAGAGAGGCAGTGACTGAGAATCTCCAGATGAACGTTCATCTTTTTTGGGAGGGCTCGGCAGGGAGTCGTAGTCGCTGACCTTCAGAACTGTTTACCTTTCACAGGGATGTTCCGTTGCAAACTCCCCCTGTTCCCTGCCCCCCACCCCCATTGCCTCTAAAAAAGGAAAAAAGCCCACCAGCATGAATTCTGTTGGAGGGGAGGGCAAGGACAGAAACAGATTGACGTGAAAGCCCCCCCCCCCAGCCAAAGACTCTGGAGGATTTCGGGGTTCACCGCTGAGGCCCTGGGAAATTTCTGCCGCAGCGGGGGGAGGGGCAACAGCCCTCAGCTCGCCCCAGCATACTCGCGGTTCAGGGTCGCACTTCTTTCTTGCATCCTTGATTCTCTAGATCCCGGTGCCTGCAGAGGGGCCGCCATCTCCGCAGCCTGGAGCTCAGGTTGGGGTTCACCAGCCGCGCGTCTCCGTAGCTGCTCAGTGAGCTCGCGCCGCCGAAGCTTCCTGGGGCCTTGTGGTTTTCCCTTGACTGGGCAGGTGCGCAGGTGCTGGCTGGTGATGCCAGGTGACCACTCGCCCCAGTCCCCGCCTGCCTGCGTGTCCGGTAGCAGGTGTTGTCTTCCCCACAGGAGTCTGATCTCTGGTTGTTAAAAGATTCCTACCTGGTGATGAACAGCGGAATATGCACACTCACCTAACCCGCAAACACCCGATCAAAAGCGATCACGGTCCTTTACAGTGTGATGGATGCCAGGGGCGAAGCTGGCTTTCCAGTCTACCAGAAGCAACGCAATGTCTTAATGGATCCGGGGTTTACAAGTGACTGGGTGGGGCCTGGGGTTGTTGGCAACATCGGGCTCAAAGGCTTTGGACCTTTCACATTCACGCACTGAACCATGTGGTTTTGGTGTTTAAATTTTAATTAAGCCATTCCAGGGAGGAAGAAACAGCTGTGAGAGGCCGGAGTGAACGCATAGAGGACAGTTCACTTCTGTTTCCTAGCCAGCTGCTGCTCATGGACAAATAACTCCTATGTGGCTAAACTATTCAAAATCAGTTTCCAAAGAGGGCACTTCCTTGCTGTTTGCAGTAGCTAGAGAAAGGGTTAATGCAGAAAGAGAAAAAAAAATGCCTATTTGTCAAGTCATGCTAGGCCATGGACATGACTTAGAAACAATTAAAGCTGTCTGTATCGCAGGCTCAGGCCCAGCTCAGTGTTTGCCGATGATGTTTAGAACAGAAATACTCCCCATCAGCGGGTTTTAAGCTTCAGGTCTCCTGACCTTTTTGATGGGAGCTGGTATTTGGAATTTTTGTATCGCTTTGTGTTGGAAAGAGCCGTGGGCTGGCAATCCAAACAGGCAGGTTCTGACTTGTTCAGCCATCTCTCATGAGAAACCAGGACAAGACTCTTGATTTTCTTGGGTCTCAGTTTATCTCCTGAATAGAAAGATGTTAGTGGACATTAATGCTTTTCCAGATCGTGAGGGATTTGGGTGTCTTGGGAGCAACGTTTCAGACTGGCACAGTAGAATACATTCATCTTAGAAACTACTGCACATATGCAAGTAAACTTGCTTTCTAAAGCTGTTTGCGTATGCAGACACGTGAGCTGTATTCTGTTATCAGGTCTACGTTCTTTGAGTCCTAACCAAAATACACTGAAGAATGATGATACAAGCCATAAGAGATTAATTTCATTTTCAAAGAGTCTGTGAAATGCAACCATACATGTGCATTCAACCATATGTGTGCTGTTGAAAGAAAAAGTCAACAGTTGCCCTCTGATTTACAAAGGTGTCCGAGAACCCAAACAGTTAATGGATGTCTAGGGTCTCCCAAGAGGCTTTCCGGCAAATTGCTTGCTGTACTGGGAGATGAGTCTGTGTGGAGGAGTGGATTAGAGTGTGTGTGATAGCGTGGATGAGTGCATGTATGTGTACACAGACACAGGACGGCATGTACAGAATAGTTGGAAGAGGGTATGAACATGTCCACCAGACCATGAGAGCTATTTTCGGGAAGCAAAGTACCAGTTGTTGACCTAAATATGAAATAAATGTATCAAAAAGAAAAAAAGAAAGCTGAAAAGGCCAGGCAGTGGTGGCATATCACATGCCTTTAATCCTAGCACCTGGGAGGCAGAGGCAGGCATACGTCTGAGTTCCAGGACAGTCAGGGCTATACAGAGAAACTGTCTCGAAAAACAGAGAGAGAGAGAGAGCGAGAGAGCGCTGAAAAGGACTGCTGAAAAAGTACCAAAATGGAGGGATTTTTTGGAAGTTAGTTCTTGTACCGGCTAACAGAGGAACCAGGTGAAATTCCAAGAGGTGATGGAGGTAGTACTCGCTTAGTACGTTGGCAAAGAGAACTTGAACTTGAATGAGCTACTGTCTCACGACTGGTGTTCAGGAAATGGTGGGTTGTGGTTTAGTAACCGCCTTCCTTTCCTTAACCTGTTCTCAGTACATCTCAGACAGCCCAGTGAGGTTATTAACTACGGGAGGCGTTTTATAACTTATGCCTGTTTTATAACTTTACCTCACAATGCTTTGCAAGCCAGGAAAAGGCATGTGTATAAGACAATTAAAATACTTGAACGAGTTAACTAAATATTGAAAAGCACAGCTACAAGTTTTAGTAATAAACGTCCTAGAGCCTATTTAATGATCAAGACTGTGTGACAACTTGTCTGCCAGGTTCTTTACGTATTGTTCCAGCAGTACAATGGGAATGTTTCTGTGCAGCAAACAGACAGAGAGCAGTGGAATTGTATTCAAACCCAGGCTGTTCACCCCAGAAACCTCTTCTCAGATAGGTAGGGGCTGGAGAGATGGCTTAGCAGTTCAATGAATCTGTTGTTCTTGCAGAGGACCTGAGTTTGGTTCTTAGCATCCACATCAGACAGGTCAGATTGTCTGTAACTCCAGCTCTAGGGGGTCTGATGCTGCCCTGACCTCTTCAGTCACAATACATCCGCACGTGTTTACATAAGTAAATAATAACAAAAATATAAAGAAGACTAAAATTGCCTATATCAGTATTAGAATGAATTTACCTTATATAAAAAAGGAAAATATGAACCCCAGAAAATAAAATAATGGCTTTTGACTAATTTTTTAGTTTGTTTGAAAAAATTAGACATAGTAAAGTCTGTGAATTATCAATAAGGTCATAGAGACAGAGATATGAAAGAAGAAGAGAGGAAAATTGGAAAAAAAAAAGGAGTAGAATTTTTTTGCATATAAAAGGCAGAGAAGGGGTTGGGGATTTAGCTCAGTGGTAGAGCACAAGGCCCTGGCTTCGGTCCTCAGCTCTGAAAAAAAAAAATGACAAAATAACAAAAAGGCAAAGAAAATATTTCTCTTCCAATGCTTCTGTATTTTGAGGGATTTTATTTAATATTAACAAACATGACATTCTGTGAGCAAATGAGGGATGTGGCTAACATTTGAATGTGTGAGAGCAGGATTTGAGCACAGTCTTTGCTATAGGGACCTGCATGCTTTTGCTGGAAGACATTACAAAATCAGATTAGGAGTCGAACAAGGTCAGACTTTCAGACTCGAATATTAAATGTGGCTTCTATTCTTCAATGAAAAAAAAAAAGCAAAAAAAGAATGTTAAGTTTTGTTTCCCTTAACCAACACAATTCCTTTGATATCTTCAGAGAAAATATATATTTCAAGGTTTTTTTTTTTGTCATGACTGTTTTTGCCTGGTTGGGCAGATGAAATGATATTTTTGCAGGAAAGACCTGTAAATATCATATGATTTCCCAGGGGTCTAGGGCTTGCTCTTGCCAGTGGTTATCAATGGAACCTGGATCTGCACTGGAAATCTGAAAGTAAGCTTTCTCTATTTGGTAGTGTTCACTGGAAGAAAGAAGCTAGAGCTGTTTGAGTTAGCTTGTGTGATCTGTAACTTTCAAATGTTTTTGTTGAAGAGGTGAGACTCTTTGTGGTTTTCCTAGCCTAGAATGTATGTTGGCCTTACATATATAGTTAAATTTCCAGGATTAGTTAAATGTCTAGGATTAACCGGATGTGATGGTGCACACCTTTAATCCTAGCACTCAAGAGACAGGCAGGCAGAGCTCTAAGTTTTAAGTCAGCTTGGTCTACAAAGTGAGTTCTAGGGCAGCCAAAACTATGCAGAGAAAACTTGTCTTGAAAATACTCCACCCCCCCACCAAGAAATTCCCAAGATTAAAAGTACTATCAAATCTAAGAAAGTTTATATCACTTAATTTTGTTCCAAAAAAAGAAATTTATCCAAAGCAATATTGACATTTTGCAGGAGAGTGAGAAGAAGTTGCAATACAATTTATTCTTCTTATTCAGTCTACATATAGATACAAATGCCTGGCTACAATGTGACATGATTCTGCCTGAGTGTTTATACATTAAAATACATATATTTTACTATTAATGTCATATTTAATTTCTACCTGGTGATTGTACTTGGCTAGCTACATTATAACATAGTTCTGTCTGAGTGATCACACATTGCAATGCATATACTTTATTATTAATATCTTATTTAATTTTTGCAATATGCATGTGCATGTGTGGGTGTGTAGAAGCCAAAACAAGTTGTCCAGTTTCCTCCATTGCTCTCAGCCTTTACTGCTCTGAGCCAGAAGCTCACCATTTTTGCTAAGCTGACTGGCTAGTGAGCTCTCAAGATCTTGCTGTCTCTAGCCCCCGCAATCCCCTACCAGTGCTAAAGTTATAGGCACTTACAACTATGCCTAGCTTTTTACATGGGTGCTGGGGATTTGAACTCAGGTCCTCATGCTTGCAGAGCAAGTACTCTTATCCACCAAGCCTAAGTAGTTCCCAGTTCCATTGAATATTTTGGTTTCTTTTTGTGCCGTGCTGGGGAGCAAACCCAGGGCCTCGTGCATGCTAAGCAAACACTGCTGTCTGCACTTCTCATTCTTTTAAAGATTTATTCATTTATTGTATATATAGGAGTGCTCTATCTGCATGTATACCTGCATGCCAGAAGACAGAGGCATCAGATCACATTACAGATGGTTGTGAGCCACCATGTCGCTGGGAATTGAACTCAGGACCTCTGGAAGAACAGCCAGTGCTCTTAATCACAGAGCCACCTTGCCAACCTACACTTCTCATTCTTTATCTTCCTGCTTCAGAGAGGTTTGAGTCAATGTTAAAACTTTGGAATAGTATATATTCAATCCTGTAATTTTGGTGCCTTTAAAAAAAAGATGGAGACAATATATAACTATTTGTAATTGAAATTGAACGGAGCAAAATCTACCCTACTTTTCTTTTTCTTTCTCCTTTGAGAGAAGATCTTTCGATGTATGCAGCTCACACTGGTCTTGAACTTGGTTCATCCTTGGCTGGTCTTAGACATGATTCTCTTATTTCAGTCTCCTGAGGGCTGGGGTTATGAGCAAATGTCATCATGTCTAGTAGAGACACTGGGGCATCAGGGATATAAACCTGCCTGAAAGTGATGCCAGTGGGTTATTGATTCTCTGTGCTACTGAAGCTGGCAATTGGAATATTTGTTTTTGAGTTCTTCCTAGGCTACACAAATGTGGTGCATTTTTAGATCTTGGTTTTGTTTTGATGATCTTGCTAAATGCACTTAATAATTTGAATAGTTTTTAGATTTGGAAGGATTTCCCATGTTTTTTATAATTGAGACAGTTTTATTTCCTTGTTTCCAATTCTTACCCATTTTTACCCTCTTTTACTTGAGCATTAGCTAGGATGTCTCTTAAAATGGCGAATAGAGGGCCGGCACCATGGCTCAATGTAAAGGCGTCTGCTGCCAAGCCTGATGGCCTGATTTCATTCTTGGGATCCGAATGAAAACACATTTTCATTTGCAGTTTTAATTTTTCCTTTGAGCATGGCTTGTTGTAAATACTGAAAGTATTGAGTCATAATTGACTTTTATAAACTATTTTATAACTTCCATTACATGTCTTTAAAAATTTTTTTGTTTTAAGATTTATTCATTTTATATATGTGATTATGTTGTTGCTGTCTACAGACAGACCAGAAGAGGGTGTCAGATCCCATTACAGATGGTTGTGAGCCACCATGTGGTTGCCGGGAATTGAACTCAGTGCCAGGAATTGAACTTTGGAAGAGCAGTCAGTGCTCTTAGTCGCTGAGCTATTTCTCCAGCCCCATACATACATACATACATACATACATACATACATACATATTGACTTCTAGTTTCCTTCTACTGTAGTGAGAGGAAGGACTGTGGATATATTCATTTTTAGAAAAAAAAATTGAGTTCTTTTTCTACCATACTTATGGCTGTCTTATATGTGTTTGTAGTGTGTTTATACTATGTATGCACTTGAAAATAATGTGCACACTAACGTTGCTTAGTTTAGCTATGTTGAGTACTTCATTTTTTCCTTAAGAAGCAAAGTTTTATTTTTATGTATGTATATTTATCTGTGTGAGTGAATGCCATGTGTGTCCAGGTGCCCCTGGGGGTGAAGAGAGTCCATCAGCTCTCCTGGAGCTGGAGTTAGAGGGTTATGAGCTGATGCATGTACTGGGAACTGCACTTGTCCTTTGGAAAGGTAGGAGGCTCTTTTTAACCCTGAGCCACCTTTACTCACTTTACTTCTTTCAGACAGGGTCTCATTCTGTAGCCTAGGCTAGAATGGAACCCACTGTGTAGCCCGGGCTGACCTTGAACTCAGCAGTCATCATGCCTCAGCCTCCCAAGTTGGGGTTGCAGGCATGAGACACTGCCCTCCTTGTCCTGGCATTTCTCTGTGGTGTTGCCATAAAGCTTGGCCTGGAACTCGCTGCATAGCCCAAGCTGGCCTTGCAGTGATATCAGTTCTTCTGCCTCTGTCTTCTGGCTGTTAGGGTGACAGTTGGAAGCTGCCATTCTCATCTTTGCCTTTTGAAGATAGTGCCACTGGGTGTGTGTAATTTTGGGGGAGTCCTAGAATACTGTGGAGGCTGAGCTGGGAGAGTCGTTTGAGACCAGAAGTTCAAAGATGCCCTGGGAAACAGTGAGACCCTGAATCAAAACAACCCCACACCCATACCCACACCACCCCCAAACCAAACCACCAACAAATCCTGAGCTGGCAGATTTGTCTTTTTTCGAGACAGGGTTTCTCTGTATAGCCCTGGCTGTCCTGGAACTCATTCTGTAGACCAGGCTGGCCTTGAACTCAGAAATCCACCTGCCTCTGCCTCCCAAGTGCTGGGATTAAAAGCATGCACCACCATTGCCCAGCCACACTTAAATTTTTATACATATAAAATTTATACGATATATACTTTATATATAGTATATATAAAGACATAAAATTGAGTCTTTATTGGCACATTGACATTGAACATAGCATTAGGGCTCAAATGATCAAGTTAGAAGTTGTCATATAGACTGGATCCACACCTTTGTCAGCCCCCAACATGCAGTTCTTGGGTTTCCTAGTTTCAATGCTTTGTGTTGTGTTACCTGGACCCCGGAGCTTCCTCTCATGTCTGGTCATTTACTTAGCTCATTCTTTGAGCATTTGTGCACCTAACTCTCCTTTCACCACAAATACACATTCCATTGGTTCTTGAATCACCAGGAGAGTAAGTTAGCCTACTCACGTGACTTAGAGCTGAAAGGTGGCAATGTGATCGATGGTATGTGGTCGTGGAGACCGTGGAAAGGCTTTTCATGCTTTCTATTAAAATTAGACCAAGAAACACACTGGCACTTCCTGTCAGTCTCTTTTGATGTGCATCCCTACTTCACTTCTAGTAGGGAAGATGTGCCACAGAGAGGGCCTTGAGTGCCACAGTGGTTAAGTGCGGTCAGTTTGTGGATGTGCATTGAGCTGAAAGTGTGTTGTGTTCACTTTTCAGTACATAGGTTACACACCTGGTAAAAATTATAAAAATGAGCCCTTGGATATTCAATGTCTCTTTTTCTCAATATTGAGGTTGGTTTCACTCTGTAGCCCTGACTGGCCTGGAGAGCAGGTATGTTCACTGGGTGATCTTGCAGCCGTTCCATGCCTCTGCCTCCCAAGTGCCATAATTATGAAACTGAGTCAGGATTCCTGATGATGTTAAACATTTTAGAAAAGCACTGGGGACAAAGAAAGCTTGAGGACCACAGATCAAAGTCAGCCTCGTTTGAGGACCACAGATCAAGGTCAGCCTCGTTTAATGAATGAGATCGATAGGAAGTGATGGAACTGGAGAACCGCAGATGTCTTGGAGTCCACAGTCAGGCCTTCTGATTCTCACTCTTTATACTTTTAAATTTGCTGATCAGAGAGTGAGGGGCAGGAGGATGTTCTCAAATCCCTAAAGCATCCGCATGAGTCAGCACCTTCTTCCTTTTTGCAGTTCCATCTTGTCCTCATTCTCTTCCCAGGTATTCAAAAACAGACACTTTTATCTCAAACTGCACCTTTGAGGCTTTTTAAAAATTATCACCTTAGAATCATTTGATCTCACACACACACACACACACACACACACACACAGAGAGAGAGAGAGAGAGAGAGAGAGAGAGAGA
>JADRCC010579764.1:12493-27057 GCA_019843855.1 Hylomyscus alleni
CTCTCTCTCTCTCTCTCTCTCTCTCTCTCTCTCTCTCTCTCTCTCTCATACACGAACACACACATACACACTCACACACACAAACACACACTAACAACACCAACATGAAAAAACAGAAAATAACAGTCACTGGTCATTAGTATCTCTCAACACCAATGGACTCAATTTTCCAATAAAAAGACACAGGCTAGCAGAATAGACGTAAAACCAGGACTGATTGTTTTGCTGCATATAAGAAACACACCTTAGCCATAAGACATTATCTCAAGAATAGAACTTGAAAATTTTTTTCCAAATGGCCCCAAGAAGCAAGCTGAAGTAGCCATCCTAATAACTTATAAAATAGACTTTCAAACAAAATTAATCAAAAGAGACAGGGAAGAACACTTTATACTCATCAAAGGAAAAAAATCTACCAACATGATATCTCAATTATGAACATCTATGCCTCAAACACAAGAGAACCCACATTCATAAAAGAAACATTGCTAAAGCTTAAATTGCACACAGAACCCCACACATCAATAGTGGGATACTTCACCACCCCACTCTCATCAAACTGACAGAACAGCCAGACGAAATCTGAACAGAGAAACAAACAAACAAAAAACTAATATACACTGTGAAACAAATGGTCCCAAAAAGCACCTGTAGAATATCTCACCCCAATACAAAAGAGTATACCTGCTTCTCAGCACCTCATGGATCCTTCTCCAAAATTGACCATACAGTCAGTCCCAAAGCAAGCCTCAACAGGCACAAGAAAATTAAAATAACACCTTGTTATCAGAACACCATAGGTTAAATCTGGACTTCAACAACAACAGATACACAGGAAAGCATACACACTCATGATAATTGAAAAATTCTTTATTCAGTGATTTCTTGGTCAGAAAAGAAATAAAGAAATTAAAGACTTTGTAGAATTCAATTAAAATGAAGGCACAATCTATCCAAATTTATGGAACACAATGAAAGCACAACTAAAATTAAAGTTGATAGTACTAAGTGTCTCCATAAAGTAATTAGAAAGTTCTCATATCATCAATTTAAAAGTGCACCTGACATCGCTAGAAAAAAGGATTAAGCTCACTAAAGAGGAGTAAAAGGCAAAAAATATTGAAAATCATGACATAATGCAGTCAGAAACAAAGAAGACAATTCAAAGGGCCAATGAAACCAAGAGCTGGTTCTTTGAGAAAATCGACAAGATATACAAATATTACCCAAACTAAGAGACAGAGTGATAGCATTCAAATAATCAAAATCAAGAATGAAAAGGGAAATATAACAACTGACACTGAGGAAATTCAAACAACCATTTGGTCATTCTTCAAAAGCCTATACTATACAATATTGAAAATGTTAAAGAAATGGACAGTTTTCTAGACAGATTCCATTTACCAAAGTTAAATCAATAACAAGTAAACTATTTTAATAACCCCATAACCCCTAAAGAAGTAGAAGTCATTAAAAATCTCCCAAACAAATAACCACAGGGCCAGATGATTTTAGTGATGCATCCTACTAGACTTTCAAGGAAGAATTGATTCCAGTACTCATCAAGCTATTTCATAAAATAGAAACAGAAGGAATACTGCCAAACTCATTCTATGAGGCCAAAGTCACCCTCATAACTAAACCATACAAAGACTCAACAAAGAGAACTCCAGACCAATTTCTTTTATGAACAGTGCTACAAAAATACTCAATAAAATACTTGCAAACTCAATCTAGAAACACATCAAAGACATTATCTAGAAAGATCAAGTAGGCTTCATTTCATAGAAACAGGAACAGTTTAGCATATGAAAATTTATCAAGGAATCTACCATATAAAAAAATCTGGAAGAAAAATCAACATCATTATCTCATTAAATGCTGAATAAACCTTTGATAAATTCCAACACCCCCTTCATGTTTAAAGTATTTGAGAACTACTTAACCTAAACATAATCAAAGCAATATGCATCAAAATCCCAACACAATTTTGTATAGATTTTGAAAGAGCAATTATCAACTTCATCTGGGGAAACAAACAAACAAAAAAAAACAAAACCCAGATAGTCAAAAAACCCTGAATAATAAAAGAACTTTGGGAGAGATCACCATTCCTGATCTCTATGTAAAATACAGAGAAATAGTGATAATACTACTTGGTACTGGTATAGAAACAGACAAGTTAATCCATGAAATTGAATCGAAGACACAAATATAAACCTACACATCTATAGACACTTGATTTTTGATAAAGTCAAAGCTATGCACTGAAAAAATGAAATCATCTTCTGAAAATAGTGCTGGACTAACTGGATGTCTACATGTAGGAGAATGAAAATAGATCCCTAGTTACCACCCTGCACAAAACTCAAGTCCAAGTTGATCCAGTACCTCAACATAAACCAGATACTAAAATTCATAGAACAGAAAGTGGTAAATACCCTTGAGCACATTGATACAGGAGACAATTGCCTGAAGAGAACCATGGCTCAGACTGCAGGTCAACAATTGGTAAAGCAAACCTCATGAGATTGCAAAGCTTCTGTAAGGCAAAAGGACACTGTCAATAAGACAAGTTGGCAGCCCACAGATTCAAAAGGGATCTTTACCAAGCCAAAGCTGACAATGGGCTAATATCCAAAATTAACAAAGAACTCAAGAAGTTAGACAAACCAAATAACCTAGTTAAATATTGGGGAACCTAGGAAGCTCATATGGTCAAGAATCACTTAAAATCATTCAAAGTTCTAGTCATCAGGGAAATGCTAATTTAAAAAAAACTATTATAATAAACTAATATTATAACCCATCAGAATGGCGAAGATCAAAAACTCAAAGATAGCACATGCAGGAAAGGATATGGAGCAAGGGAAACACTTCATTGCTGGTGGGAGTGCACACTTTTTCAACCAATTTGGAAATCAAGTTGGCATTTTCTCAGGACACTGGGAATAGTTCTACCTATTATAGTGGTATGCCAAGTTATACCACTCCTGGGTATATAACCAAAAGGTGTTGGATATCCACACAGACACTTGCTCACTTACACTCATAGCACCTTTATTCATAATAGCCATGAACTGGAATCAACCCAGATGTCCCTCAACTGAAGAATTAAGAAAGATAATGTGGTACCTTTATACAATGGTATACTATACAGTATTAAAAACCCAGACATCATGAGGGTTTTTTTGGGCATATGATTCAAAATTGAAAATATCATCCTGAGTAAGGTAACTCAGTCCCAAAAGGAAATGCAAGGCATGTACTTACTTAAAGTTGATATTAGCCATAAAAAAAAACAGGTACCATGTTACATGTTACATCTCACATACTCAAAAAAACTAAACAAGAAGAAAGGCCCAAGCAAGGAAGCTTAAATCTCACTTAGACAGGGGAAAAAATAGTCATAAGAGACAGACAGAGAGAGGGAACTGGGAGGGAGTTGTGATGGGGAAGGGAATTGGGGTTTTGGATCAGGTGTGTGGAAGGACAGGAAGGATTGCTAAGTGGCCATGGAAGTCTGCAACTGATGGTAGTAAGGAGATGGGAGGGGGCATCTAGAGGGCAAGACAGAGACCTGGGATAATGGAGGTTCCCAGGAATCATTGCAGGTGACCTTACATGTGACTAAATATTTTGGGAATATTGAACCTGGAGATGCCACCTCTGATAGCCAGGCAGGAACTTTAGTGGAGAGATAGAGACACCAAAACACCCACAGAACTTTCAACCCAAAATTTATCCTCTTTACAATAAATGTAGGCACAGGGGATGGAGAAGAGACTGATGGGATGTCCAAACAATAACTGTCCCAACTTGAGACACAAGCCATGGGTAAGCACCAATCCCTAACACTACTAATGATACTCTGTTATGCTTGCAGTCAGGATCATGTTGTTCTCGAAGAGGCTCCACCTAGCAGCTGACTCCTACAGATACAGACATCCGCAGATACAGACATCCACAGTCAAACAGTGGATGGAGCTTGGGAACTCTTTTGGAAGAACACAAGGAAGGATTATGGCCCCTTAATGGGATAGAAACTCCACAGGAGACCAACAGAGTCAAATCAGCTGGACATTGGGGGCTCTAAGAGGCTGAACCACTAACCAGAGAACATGCATGGGCTGGATCTATGCTTCCCTAATTCTATGTAGCATATGTAGCTTAGCCTTCACATGGGTCCTGAACAACTGGAATGAGGACTATCCCAAAAGCAGTTGTTTGTCTCTGTGTTATGTACTACTAGCTGGGCTGCCTTGTCTGCCCTCAGTGGGAGAAGAAAGACCTACCTTTTGCAGAGACTTGCAGTGCCAGGCTTGGTAGAGAATCCTGGGGTAGGGGATCTTACCTGCTCAGAAGAGAAGGAAGAGAATGGGAGGAACTATTGTGGAAGAGGGTGACTGGGAGGTTGGGCAAAAATAAACTTAAATTTAAAAAATATAAAACTTTGACCCTTTACATCAAAAGAGACTTTTAACCACAAACATAGTAATAAAGACAACAAGGTTAGATATATAAGTTAAAGTTGGTTTAGGCTAGCTTGAATAGACCTAGAAATTTATAGACCTTATTTATCAAAGATATCTTATTTATAAAACATGTGGGTATTATTGAAAAATTCTGTAGAAGCTTAATGAACCAAGAGACAAGTCATTAAACATCTTTAAGACCGATCCTGTTAGGCTGAGTATATCCTTTATAATCATATCATTATTATATTATATAAAAAGAAGATATAATTATAATAAGCATATTAATTAGCTTTTCTGGAAGCTGTCTGAATAAAGGGCATGTGATGTATTGCTAGAGCAGACAGTTGAGAGTACATGTGATATTTGGAAAGCATATAAGTATAAAATATTAGAGAGTGAATGATGCTGTGTCATTGGTTCGCCTTGCCACTCTTTGCTCATCTTTGTTGTACTTTTCTGATGTTGGTTTTTGTTGATGGCACTATGGTGCTGGTTCTCCTACCTACTTCATTGATCATAATTTGTTGTGACTTAGTAAAGAGAAATGAACCAAAGAATTTCTGGTGGTGCTCTGGCAACTTCTTGCCACTTCTGCAGACTCTAAGATTTATGGTATTGCCTTAGTTGACTTATACCATGTGATCTTCTTAAGATGGTGGTGTAATATATGGAATGGATTTTTTAACCTTAGTAAAGTGGGATACAAGGCATATGATCATTTTTTATCCTGATGGGACATCATGATAAAGATGGATGTAAGCAATGTGACAGTTATTTAAAACAACTTTTTTTATGTGCTATTATGTAAGAGACTCATTTTTTTAAAAGAAAGAACACATACCCAAAAAAAAATAAATGGAACTAGTGCTATGAAAAGCATCAAATTCTCTAGGTAATGCCTGTAGCATTTACGAAAAAGAGAAATGTAAATGTGATAAGTGTATATGAGTACAGGAACAGAGTGTAGGTAATTTTCATTTTAGCAGTGTATGTGAATTAATGTTTTTCTAAATGTTTCACAATAAAAAGCTATGCAATGAAAGAATACATAAATATTACTAATATTAAGGACATTGTTTCCTTATGATTGCTAAAATCTCAGTTCTTCTCATATTCAGGTAGAGATATTTTAAGTGGAGTTTCAGAAATGTTTTTAATGTTTGAAGACATTACTAAAAGAAATTCAGTTAAAATCAAAAAGTCCATCTATTAAAATTCATATGCAAGTTTCAACATTCTCATTAAGATTGAAAATTAGGGAAGACACAACTAATGGAAGGACGGGCCTGGTATGCTCACATAGTGAGCATCCACGTGATTTCCTTGCCTGCTCCCAAGGACATAGCAGCTGCCTAAATCATTAGCTGCCTGAGCAGCTGTCAGGTGTGCCAGGTGTGCCAGATAAGCTAGGTATGTGCAGCCAAAGGGTCCTCACCTTCCTAGATCTCTCTTTATTCTCCAGTCTCTCTCTCTCTCTGTTCCTGGCATATGATCCCTCTTTACTCCACTTTTTTACCTGTGCTCCTTGATTTGCTCCTTTTTTTCTGCTTGTCTATTTGTGCACTTGTCTGCATCTACCCCTTGCTCATGTTCTCATTGCTCTCCCCTCCCTAATAATTCCCTTTCATACCAGATCTGTCGCATGGTGTAATTTCTCAGGAGTGCACCTTGGCTCAACTCACCAAAGCTACCCCCTCACAGCATTATATTTTTACATATACTTTTGACTAACAAAAGGTGTGCTCCTTTACTAAGTCTATTTTCATATAAACACAACAACTAAAGTCCAGGTTGTTTTTCTTTTTCAGAGGGATTGTAAAGCACAGCAAACAGCATTTGCCATGCAGACTCAGAGAGGCATGACTAATAGGCCCCTTGTGTTTATTGGTACCACTTACTTAGGCTCACAGATCTCTATACTATCAGATATTTCTGAGGAAATACTAAACTCCCAAAGATGAAAGAAATACGTAAGGTAAAGATGAGGTAGTCATCAAACATAACACAATGAAAGAAGTCCTTTTTAAAAAAAAAAAACAGGACATATGTTAGGTTAATAACTAAGAAATATAGTAGGTGCTGTAACTTAAGTATCAACAGAAATAGATCATCAAGTGGCTCAGGAAAAGCCACTAAAGTTGATACAACTCACAGTATTTTTTAACTCATCAACTTTATTTCAAAAGTGCACTGTGATGAAAAGCCTAGGCTCTCAGCATCACTTATTAAATGAAGACACTTTGACTGAAATATTCATTCCAAGAATGAAATTTACTAAGAATAGAAATGAGATGTGTGCTTTTTTGCTTTTTTGTCAAGTTAGTAAGTATGTCTGGAAAAGAGTCTTAATGTGTCCATAACATTGGCCTGTAAACAAATCTGTAGAGTATTTTGAATGGATGATATGGAAGTGTCCTACTCACTGTGATCATCACCATTCCGGAACAAGATGGCACTGGGTGGTACAAGAAACCATGATGGTCAGGCTATGAGGAATGAGCCAGTAGTAGGCAACATCCACCACTGTTCTCTGCATCAATTTCTGCTTTCAGGTTCCTCCCTTCACTTATCAGTAGGATTAACTATGAACTGAAAGATGAACTACATGATTTTCTCTCCAAGTTGCTTTTGATCATGGTGTTTTATAAAGACAACAAGAATCCTAAGACAACAGGTGACTAGGCAGTGTTAGAGAAGACATTTATAATGAAAATATCATGGATGAAATATTTTGTCTGTTCACTTTTACTTTGCACTTTACAGGATTAAATGACTATCTGAGAAAGAGAGAGACTTCTGCTGAAAGAATATGAATCACTCAATGTCTGTTTTTTTGCACCAATGCATTTGTTGCTATTGATCATGAGCTTATAATATAATAGCAGGGAACTGTTCACCAAACAACCCATTGTAAAATGAGTTACAACTTATGAAAACTGCTATCAAGGAGACTTAGAGATATCTGCCCAAATTTCAGGCAGTTTCCCTGAAAGTCATTCCCCCAAACCAGTAATTATATAAGGTTTATGTAATGTAAAGCAGGGTTCATGGAACCAGAACATTTTCCCAAGCTTTCTTTGCCTTGAACATTACTGAATCCTACTGAAATATGAGCAACCACTATCCCAAATCAGGAAATGTTTCAATTAAGGGAAAGTACCCAATATTAGGAAACTGTGATGCAGAACTTCTTATGATAATCCCACACTCCCAGTAAAGTACATGTAAATCTATAGCAGGCATTTTGAATGAGAAAAATCAAAATATGAATCTATTCTGCATGTGGCATTGGTTACTAGGCTTTCGTGTATCAGTAGTGGCATGTTCTGTACAGTGGGTAGTGAGCAATGTAACTAAGGTTGGGCTGAGTCCTCTATCCAGAGGATGTGCCTTTACTAAGAGTTCATGAGGAAATTTGCTACTGAAGCTGTCTTCTTTTACAGAGTTTGGCATGGCAAGCCTGCTTGAAAAATTCCAGTATACACTGTAAATTAAGAAATCCCCTGAAAACTGTTGATGGTTTGGAGAAAATTTCAATATCCAGAAGTAATGTTAGAGGGTTAGAAAATTGGAAAGTTCATGTAGCATGTCTACCCAATGTGATGTAGTAGGAAATACACATGCAGCCAAGACGACTGTTCAGTATAAATTTGTTTCAAGAAAAACTGCAGTAATAATGTACAGCCAAAGTTCTTTATGTTAACCTCTCATTTTCTGGATAATTTAGGTAAAACACAGAGTGAAATGGAAGTATTAGCTTATATTTCCTTATATTTCATAGCATACCTAGGAAAGAAAATATGAGTTTTATTTATGATAATGAGTCATTCTTGGGATCCAAAGTCCTGGGACATATAGGAAGAGTCAGATAAGAAAAATCAAGAAAACAAAGGTAAAGTGATATTAAAGGAATGGAGTAAGAATAATGGAGGTTGATGGCTAATTTAGCACTTCAGATAGAACTGTGTGCATCAGGCTTTAAAGATGTAAAGTAATCAGGGACACTGGCACACAGTTGGAGCTTTAGTGATTTGAGGATTTCTGATTTACGATATAAACTGTGATTAGGTGTAGTTTAGGAAGACATTACCGATCTTGACTAGAATGTGAAATTACTTCTTAAGTTATTAAAGAACGTGGAGTTCTTGGACTGCCTGAGCTGCCTGTAATTCATGGAGAGAACATCAGTGTTGTGGCTTTTGTGAGTAGCCACTTGTTGGAGAGTTTTGTTTTTTTTTAAATTATCTTTAACCTTTTTTACAGTTCATTTGTTATCCCCTTCTTGGTTCCCCCTCTCATTCCTACAATTCCTCATCCAATTCCTACTCCTGTGTCTCCAAGATGTCCCTCGAGGACATCCCCTTCAGGCCTCGCCACAACCTGGGGCCAGGATGTTAGTTGCCTCTTCACTCACTGAGGCCAGACCAGACATTTCTCTGCTGTATATGGCTTGGGGGCCTCATACCTGCTAGTGCATGCTTCCCGGTTGGTTGTTCAGTGTCTGAGAGATCATAGGGGTCCAGGTTAGTTAAGATTGCTGGTTTTCCAATGAAATCACCCTCCTCCACAATTTCTTCCAGCCTTTTGCTCATCTGACCACAGGAGTCCCCAGCTTCTCTCCATTGGTTGGGTGAAATTATCTGCTTCTGTCTCAGTCAGCTGCCTGTTGGGCCTCTCAGAGGATTGCCATGCTAGGCTCCTGTCTGTAAGCACACCATAACATTAGTAATAGTGTTAAGTCTTAGAGCTCCTTGAGATATATCCCAACTTGTGCCGATCATTGGACTTTCTTTCTCACAGTCTTTTTTCCTTTTTTGCACTTGCAGTTCTTTTAGACAGGAAAAATTCTGAGTCAGAGTTTTTTACTGTGGAATGGCAACCCCATTCCTCCACTTAATGTGTTATTTTTCTACTGGAGGTGGACTCTACAAGTTTCCTCTCCCCAGTGTTCGGCATTTTATCTAAGGTCTCTCCCTTTGAGTCCTGCACATCTTTCATCTCCCAGGTCTCTGGTACATTCTTGTGGTTCTCTCCATCTCCTACTTCTCGAGGTGACCTGTTTCCATTCATTCTGCTGACCTTCATGACTTCACTCCACTTCCCCCAATACCTGATCATGTTCCCTTTTTCTCCTCCCTGTCTCTTCTTCAACCAGGCCTCCCTCTGCCACCCATGATTGCTTTCTTCTCCCTCCCAAGTGGGATTGAAGCATCCTCCCTTGGGCCCTTAAGCTTGTTAACTTTCTTGAGTTCCGTGATTGTACCCAATGCTCCCAGGGACTAAACTACCAACCAAAGAGTACATATGAAACAACTCATGGCTCCAGACACATGTGTAGCAGAGAATGGCCTTGCCAGGCATCAATGGGAGCGGAGGCCCTTGGTACTGTGAAGGCTAGATTCCCTAGTGTAGGAGAATGTCTGGGTGGGGAGGTAGGAGTGGGTAGATGGTTGGGGAAGCACCCTCATAGAAGCAAGGGAAGGGTGGATCGGATAGGGCGTTTCTGGATGGGAAACTGGGAAAGGGGATAGAATTTGAAATGCAAATAAATAATATACTCGATTAAGTATGAAAAATATGCATCAATTATCTTTCAACTTGATATAAAATGAAAAAATAATTACTAAAAATTAGTATGTAATTTTTTCACTTAGTTTTTCTTATTAAAATTTGACATTATTATATTCTCCTCCTTTTTTTCTTCTTAGTTGTACATGTGAATACCCAGCCCCTTGTTGCATCCCATATACTGCCATCCACATCATGATGTACACTATCTCCTTGAACCACAGATATAAGATCTTTTTTCATTTTAATTTCTGTTTATTAAGAGATTTTATCATAGAAAATAAAGTGATGCAGAAATTAGGACCAGGAGAGATAGACAGAGAGAGATACAGAGAGACAGACAGAGACAGACAGAGACAGAGACAGAGAGACTAAATTGGAGGTCTCTCTAGCAGAAAGCTCTGCAAAAGAGGTTGAGAAAAGATTGTAGGAGTCAGAGGGGATGAAGGACACTAGGGGAATTGGCCTTACTGAATCAAATAAGCAGGGCCCATAATGGCACAGAGAAATTCATATGGCAGTTACTGGGCCGGCATGGTTCTACTCCAGATTCTCTGTATATATTTGATGACTCCTAGCTTGTTGTTTGTGTGTGAATCCTAACAGTGAGAGGTTTTGTGTCTTTGAATCTTTTGATACACTTTTACTCCTTTTAGATTGCCTTGTGCAACCTAGATATGAGGACTTTTGCCTTCTCTATTTGGTTTCCCCTTGAAGGTTTTTAAAAAATCTTTTTTCTTTGAAAGGAAATAGAGGAGGAATGAAACTGTGTAGGAAGGGAAGTGTGTCAGGGAGCTAGAAAGAAAGGTGGGATGAGAAACTATGATTGGCATGTATTTTATGACTGAGAAAAAATCTGTTTAATAAAAATATAATATTGAAAAGAAAGAAAATCAAGTAAGTCATAAAGAATCTTTTCAGAACTTTGGTTCAAAGAGGAAAAAGTATTTGAGTTTTAACATTCCAGTCAAGTCCATCTAAATATGCTTAAATGTATATGTGTTTAAGGCTGAACATTTTGGATTCTGTCTATCATGCATCAACAAGACTGATATTTCCTCTCTCAAAAGCCATAAATTCCTTAAAATATTTATCTAGGTATAGAACCAGGTAAAGATATATGTTTGCTTACAATACACACACACACACACACACACACACACACACACACACACACGTGTCTTTGAGAAAAGAGACTTTAATTTGTACAGCTCATTAACTTCATTAAAGAGAAGCCTCTAAGACTACAGGAACAAAATAATAATGGTACTCTGGAAGAAGACTCTACAGATTTAAGTCTAATATATAAAAGGGAGCCTAAAGTGTATTCTCCTTTCAGAAAGCAAATGCATAGGAAAAATTTTCACTAACAACAGTACATAGAACATATAACTATAGTTTATGCTATCAATAATGTGGGACTGGTTTAGAGTCTCAAGCAATGTCTCAAGTGTGATGTATTCAGAAATAAGGTTTTATCTTTCAGTTTCAGGAGTTATCAATGGCAATGGTAATAGACAATATTGATTTTGAGATCTCTCTGGCTCCTGAGAAACAGTTTAAATGGAGGTTTCCTATGGTTGTAACACACACCTGTTAGCTATATAGCTCTTGGAGTAAGCATTATCATTCAAGTTACATAATTACACCCCAATTCACCCACACAAATTACATACATATACACACATATTACACCAATCCACCCCAAATCTCTCTCTCTTTGTCTCTCTCTCTCTGTCTCTGTCTCTCTCTCTCTCTCACACACACACACACGTGTGTGTGTGTGTGTGTGTGTGTGTGTGTGTGTGTGTGTATTGTAAGCAAACATATAACTTTACCTGGTGCTATACCTAGATAAATATTTTAAGGCATTTATGGCTTTTGAGAGAGGAAATATCAGCCTTGTTGATGCATGATAAAACAATCCAAAATGTTCAGCCTTAAACACATATACATATAAGCATATTTAGATGGACTTAATAGGTTTTATTTATCCTTTGTAAATCTAATACACTGTCCCTTAAAAGAGAGAGACAAATAGAGAATAAGTAAGAAATTATGCACTACCAATCCATTAGTACAGAAATAAACTTAAATTTCTGGTATTTTTTCAATCATTTGGCAATACTTATGAACTTAAATTTTTCCAAAAGATCCAGAAATTATCTGAGATTATTGGAAACCATTCTACTAATATGCTGTTATTTTGGTATTCTGTAAACTGAAGAATAAGATTTGAGGAATCAAGTTCAGATTATTAGAAGGAATGTTCTAAATACTATTGTGAAATAACAATATATTTTACTCTTTTTCACTTGTAGGGCATTAAAGGAAGATTATCTACCACCATACACAACCTCTAACATTTTCTGCTTCATGCCAGCACCAAAGGTTGTGGAACCAATCAACCGTGACAATAAATTTGTAAAACTGAGAGTACAAACTTTTCATTTATACTATGATATTTAATTATATAGTGTATGGTATGAAACATACTATACATTCTAATATAGTAATACTTTTATGAGACATTTGTTTGTTATGACAAATATTTGGTAAAAGATATATATAAGTGGGCTAGAGAGATGGCTCAGAAGTTAAGAGCATTGACTGCTCTTCCAGAGGAATTGAGTTCAATTCTCAGCAACCACATGGTGACTCACAACCATCTGTAATGGAATCCAGTGTCCTCTTCTGGTGTGCCTGAAGACAACATCAGTATAGTTATATGCATAAAATAAATAAATCTAAAAAAAAGGATACGTATAAGTGATATATATCTTCTATGTCTTCAAAAACAATTGTTTAGTACTCTTCCAGACAATATCAGAAAAAACTTTGTTAGGAGATGTGTGGTGGACAGTCAATCATAGCTTGAAATTATAAATTGCATCTATATCTGAGGTGGAAAATTTAAGAATGAGTCCAGAATAATGAATTGTTTTCTTGAAGCAGATGCACCTGATTCTGGAATTTTATATATTAATGAAAAATTATCTCACATTCTCTTTGTACATATCAGTATAATATTCAGGCCACTGTTTTACTTCTCTCTATGTGAGATGGTGTGGGGGAGGGGCTTGCCAAATCAATGTTAAAATACAAAATTACCTTTTTTGTTGAAAATAGAATCTTTTCTCACACAGTATATTCTTATTATAATTTCATCTTCCTCCATTCCTCTCAATTCCTCTCCATTTCTTTCCTTTCTGGATCTACTCCTTTTCTGTCTATCATTAGAAAAGAATAGATTTCCAAGAGATAACAACTGAATATGACAAAGTAGAATATTAAGAATGAAGCAAATACTTTCATATGAAAATTGGACACAGCTACTTAGCAGGAGGAAGGATCTCAAGATTATGTAATACAGTCAAGAGACCTACTACTCCTCATATTCAGGATTACCATTAAAATAAATAAGGTAATAGGTACATTATATAGGCAGAGGACCTGGTATAGAACCATGTATGACCTATGTTTGCTGCTTCAGTTTCTGTGAGCTCACATGTGCCCTGTTTGGTTCATTCAGAAGGCTAGTTTTTTTCATGTCCTCCATCCATTCTCTCTGACTCTGTCAATCTTTCAGCCTCCTCTTCCAGGGAAAGCCCTGAGTGCCAAAGGGAGAAATTTGATAGAGGACTCCAAACTAGACTCTTTCTCTCTACATAATATCTAGCTGTGGATCACTATGTCTTTTCCCATCTGCTTCCTGAAGAAGCTCCTCTGATATTGACTGGATCATGCCTTTTTCTACATGTGTAGAAGAATATCATTATTAATTATTTTATTTATTTATTATTAATAATTCCATTTTTATATCTCAAATGTTATCCTTATTCCCATTTACCCATTCACAGCCCCTCATCCCATATCCTCCCTCTCTCTCCCCCTCTTTGTCTCTATGAGGGTGCTCCCTTACCCACCTACTGTTTCCCACCTCACCTCTCCAGAATCCCCCTATGCTGGGGCATTAAACCTCCACAGGACCAAGAGTTTCCTCTCCCATTGATGTCAGACTATCCTCTGATACATATGTATCTGCAACCATGGATCCCTCCCTGTACACTCCTTAGTTGGTGGTCTAGTCCTTGGGAACACCATCTGACATTAGGAAAAGCAATCTAACATTGCTCTTCATATGGTGTTGCAACACCTCCCTCCTTCTCCAGTTCTTCCCCAAGCTCCTCCACCAGGGTCTCTGAACTCAGTCTAATAGTTGTCTGTAAGCATCCACATCTACAATGATCAGTTGCTGGCAGAACCTTCCCAGGAACAACTACACCAGGTTCCTGTCAGCAAGTGCCTCTTAGCAACAGCAACAGTGTCTGGTTTTGGTGACTGCAGACAAAGTGGATCCATAGGTGGGGCCGTCCTTCCATCTCTGCTCTATGTTTTGGTCCTGGTCTTTCCTTTGGACAATAACATTTCTGGTTTAAAAACTTTGAGATGGGTGTGGTTCTCTATCCCTCGACTGTGGGACATTCCTATCTAGTAGAGGTTGTCTCTTCAGGTTCT
>JADRCC010579765.1:0-17384 GCA_019843855.1 Hylomyscus alleni
ATACTATGTCCAATTTTCTGAGGAACCACCAGACTGATGTCCAGAGTGGTTGTACCAGCTGGCAGTCCCACCAACAATGGAAGAGTGCTCCTCTTTCTCCACATCCTGGCGAGCATCTGCTGTCACCTGAGTTTTTGATCTTAGCCATTCTGACTGGTGTGAGGTGGAATCTCAGGGTTGTTTTGATTTGCTTTTCTCTGAAAACTAAGGATGTTGAACATTTCTTCAGGTGCTTCTCTGCCATTCAAATTTCCCAGTTGAAAATTCTTTGTTTACTTCTGTACCCCATCTTTAATAGGGTTATTTGATTCTCTAGAGTCTAACTTCTTGAATTCTTTGAACATATTGGATACTAATCCTTATTGAACGTAGAATTGGTAAAGATCTTTTCCCAATCTGTAGGTGACCATTTTGTTCTAGTAACAGTGTCCTTTGCCTTACAGAAACTTTGCAATTTTATGAGGTCCCATTTGTCAATTCTTGATCTTAGAGCATAAGCCTTTGGTGGTTTTCTTTTTTTTTTTTTTTTTTTTTTTGGTTTTTTTCGAGACAGGGTTTCTCTGTATAACCCTGGCTGTCCTGGAACTCATTCTGTAGATAAGGCTAGCCTCAAACTCAGAAATCTGCCTGCCTCTGCCTCCCAAGTGCTGGGATTAAAGGCTTGCACCACCACCACATGGCAAGCCTTTGGTGTTCTATTCAGGAAATTTTCCTGCTGTGCCCACGTGTTCAAGCATTTCCCCCACGTCCTCTTCTATTAGATTCAGTGTATTTGGTTTCATGTGGAGGTCTTTGATCAACTTGTACTTGAACATTGTACAAGGAGATAAGAAGGGTCACTTTGCATTCTTCTACATGCTGACTGCCATCCTAACCAGGACCATTTGTTGAAAATTCTGACTTTTTTTCCAATGGAAGGATAATTCATATAATATTGTAATGTTGTTATAATTGTCTAATCAGACAGTGCAAATTAGGTACATTATATCCCTGAAATGTTTTTAATTAACTGAAGAAGGAAAACTTTGGGTGACAAAGATGCCCACAATGTCAATGTCTTGTGCAATTATGTACTAGTCTATTCCCTCTGGTAGGGCAGAAATTTTTTTTTCTTTCAACATCCTATTGGACAGCTGCTACAAAAAGTATTGGGTTAATGAGACTTATATAGCTAGTCTTCTAACAGATGAGAAATATTATTTCTGCATTTATGAGTTCAGAGATATACTATTACAGATTTGGTAAATATGTACATTTTACTGTTTCATTCATTATATGAATATAGGATTAGAATGTTCTACGAGCCTCTGGAGGAGAAGAATTAAATTTAATAACCCAGTAAACTTTTACAGATATACTGTTATGATAAATATAAAATACTATCTTTGGAAAAATGCAATTGTCTAAAATAAGTGAATTCTTTATAAGAAGTTAGTATATGGTGTCAGAACATATTTGTACTGCTTTGGATGAAATTTTTTTTACTTGCTAACACTTGGTAATACTGATGAAATTTATATAGAAACACTAAAAATGATTAGCCATTTTGTTTAAAGAGTTCATGATAGTATGTTGTGGAAGAAAATTCTATGGCAGAATTTGTTTCTATCAATGAGGTTATCAATAAAATTATTAGCATATGTAACATATGCTAATACAAATGAAATTAGTATGTAAAAGGACATCAGTATTGTATGAGAAGGAAAAGGTGAATTGGATATACTATTTTTGTTATTATTTCACGAGGTGTTAAACTATACAAACATTCTCCATATATTTTCATCTAAGTGGCCAAATGAGATTAGGCTGAGCAAAAACTATCTATATATACTCAAAACTTAAAAAAACATTATGCCTAATTAAAATTTAGAGAAAAGGATATCAGGGAATGATAACCTTGAGAAAACTTTTCAGAAGTATCAGCTTTGTGATGAGCAAGTGCAATACTTGTGGACTAGTGTATATTAGAGTACAGGATGATTATTTTCTACATGTTTCTAAAATGAAGTTACAAAGCTTTTACCCTCAGTGGACATGCACCCAAAATGTACTTTAAGAAATTGATTAAGTACTTTCCAGGTGAAGTTCAGACCAACTATGTCACTGGTTATGCTTAAAATATATGTAATGAAGTAGAAGGAAACATAACATGTATGGGAGTGTTGTTAATATCTCACTAATTCACTTCCTTACAGAACTTAGTTAGGCATCATCTTATCAACCTTAATCTATGAGAAAGAATGGCTGCATAGTAATTTTTTTCACAATTTTGGAAACGAGATCTTACAGGTATTGAATAGTGTGAGTTTCAGTTTCTCTGCCCAGGTTATTTCCCAGTGTTTCTTTGTTTGATATCCTATGAATCATGAAATTAAGTCATAGTTTGAGATGTTTGAAGAGGATTTATTATGTAGTGCTTTTATTTAAGCTCTTATAGGCTAAAGGAATTGGGACAGCTGGTTATAATTCATAGTAAGCAATGAATAGAAGTCAAGTTTAGTGTATGAGTTTCTGAAAGACACAAATCTCATATCATTAAGTTCAGTACTGCTGATTCTTTAAGATAGTCTCCTGGAGAAGCAGGCACTTTAAATCAATGTAGACCGATTGAAAGAGCCACCAGAAATTCATTTTCACCATCCTCTAATCTCTGCATTTTCACATTTCCTATTATTCAGATCTCCTCCAGCACCTACAACACCTACATAGCATGTGGTCACTATTGTTTTTGACCAACATAACCAATTGAAAGTTTGTCCATCTTGTTTGAAAAGTTGACGTAAGTACAGTTGCTTTTTCAAAATATATTGCATTTTGGTGCTGTTTGTCTTAAGGACATTGAGGTATATTGTAATGTCTGTTCAAAACCTGATGGATTGTATTTATTACTACTTTTGGAGAGGTATCGGGACAGCAATGGCTCACATACAAAGAAAAAAGGAAGGATTAAAAAGTAAAAACCAAACCAAAACAATACAAACAACAGAAATTCCAAAACAAATAAACAAAAAATTCATAGAACAGTCAAAGGAGAATACAGCTTTTAATGTTCTCTTTGTATGCCTCAAGAATCAAGAATTCAAATCACAGTTTATATTGTCAAGGTAGTCATTTTTGTGGATGTCAACATCTCATGTTACATGATGTTTTACGGAGCATGGGAGTCTTTCCTTTTGAATCATTTAGATAACTCATTAAATTATTTTGATATATGTCAGTTTTACTTTGGCTTCAGTTTGCGATTTTCTGTTAGCTTTCTAAATTATGAATATAATTGCCATTTACTGCTCATGATATATAAAAATCTACAACACATCAATTATATTCAGAATGACATTAACAGTAATAGATAAAGATCATTTCATTCAATATACAATACAAAAATTTCACTTGGAACAATCAAGAAATATCCATATCTCAACAGACACTAAGTTTGTATTAGAGAACAATAAACACTACAGATGGTAGATTTTCAACTGTCTCTGTACAGAAATTTTCTTGACTGAAGCTTGAAGATAAAAGTTGCATGAAAGGAAAAATGATCAAGAAGTAAAATAACATTGATCAAACTGGGCATTACATAAATACTTCATTAAGACTCACAATTACTTTCAATTTAATTCTATGATTTTTTACTTACTTTAAATAAGTTGCATTCATTTGATGAATGCATAAATGATATAAATTCATTGTAAACTTTCACATTATATAGATTAATGGTAAAGGTTACCAGAAGTAACATAATCACTGAAATGGTTAAAATTATGTAGTATTTCATAAAAAACTATCCTAGATATGAAGATATTTAGCATACAAATATATACTTATAGAGAATATAAAATACCTTACTATTTTAATATAATTTCAGAGAGTATGAACAGCCTAAGGTATGTTGTTTAGAAACAGAAGAAAGCTAGACTTTGAAATATTTAGTACTTACTATCAAGGAACATTCTTTTCTGTTTATACATAATATTTACAAAATTCCTTGAATATTGTTTGAACACACTACAAGATTTTGTGCAGGTTACTGGGAATTTTTGTTCTTCTTTCAAGGAACAATACATAAAAATGAGTATGGTATCAATTGTAAATATTGGTAATAAATATGTAACATAAATGGAAAATAGGAATTTTATAAAATGTGAGGGCTAGGTAACTTCACCTCATCACTGTCAAGGATAGTAAAATTATTTTCAATAGAGAAAAAAATTATATAAGTTATTGTCAGCAGAATTATTTTACTATGAAACAATAGGTGAATAATAAAGGAAAGTATTTATTTCATTTTAGATTAATTGAACTGAAAAACTAATCAGAACTCTACTAAATTCAGCAAGTTTGTGAAGGAAAGTTCTGTGGAAAAGTCAATTTCATCAGGTTTCCTGAAACTAAAAAAGGTATTGAAATTTCAGACAGAGAGTGAAAACACCAGCTTTAGAATATTTTTATGATAACTATCTTTGCTTAAAAGAATCCATCAAACCATGTGGTGTTTCCTGAAACTAAAAAAGACATTGAAATTGCAGAGAGTGGGAACGCCAGCTTTATAATATTTAAAAGAATCCATCAAACCATGGGGTAAAACTAGTTCCTACATCTTTTGCAGATGACACATTTCATATACTTTCCTTCTCACTCATGAACCATGCAGCTGAATATCAATGTGACTGACGTCATTCTTCTTGGCTTGACACAGGACCCTGGTAAGAAAAACATAGTGTTTGCCATTTTCCTGTTCTTTTACATGGGGACATTACTGGGTAACTTGCTTATCATTACTACAATCAAGACAAGCCAGGCCCTTGGAAGTCCTATGTACTTCTTCCTGTTCTACTTATCCTTGTCTGACACCTGCTTCTCAACAACTGTAGCTCCTAGAACAATTGTGGATTCCCTGATGAAGGAGGCCTCTATCTCTTTCAATGAGTGCATAATCCAAATCTTTACATTTCATTTCTTCGGCTGTCTGGAGATCTTTATCCTCATCCTCATGGCTGTTGACCGCTATGTGGCCATCTGTAAGCCTCTGCACTACATGACCATCATGAGCCGCCATGTCTGTGGGGTGCTGGTGGCCCTAGCCTGGGTGGGATCCTGTGTGCATTCTTTAGTTCAGATATTTCTGGCCTTGAGTTTACCCTTCTGTGGTCCCAATGTGATTGATCACTATTTCTGTGACTTGCAGCCACTATTGAAACTTGCCTGTTCAGACACATATATGATCAACTTGCTTCTGGTGTCCAACAGTGGAGCCATTTGTACAGTGAGTTTCCTGGTGCTAATGGTCTCCTATGTCATTATTCTTCATTCCCTAAGAAACCACAGTGCTGAAGGGAGGAGGAAAGCCCTATCCACCTGCATATCCCACATTATTGTGGTCATTATGTTCTTTGGACCTTGCATCTTTATATACACACGCCCTGCAACAACATTTCCTATGGACAAGATGATATCTATATTTTATTCAATTGGGACACCTTTGCTCAATCCTCTCATTTACACACTGAGGAATGCAGAGGTGAAAACTGCCATGAAGAAGTTATGGAGAAAGAAAGTGGTCTCAGATGATAGAAAGTAAATGAGGTCTCCAATAATTTTTTCATATTTAGCATTAAATTAGATATCAATAAAGTTATTTTTATTAGGTTAATATATCAGTTTCTTAGGGAATGGGGGCTATAAGTTCATATAGTAAAGAGATCATGTAAAACACTGATTCAGTTGATTTTATGTAGTAGGATAAAGCATGAACTACACATAGGTATGTGTCCCTTGGCCTTTATTCATATTTCATGCTGGGACTCTGGCTCTCCATCCTTTCTGTCAAAACACGACTTAGGATTAGGATTGTATTTTCTGCCCTTCTTTGTGTTCAATTCTGAAGTTTCCTCCTGATAATTATCTATCTGTATAATCACATCTTCTATTCAAAAGCCAGGTAAGGTTTACCTCTCCCAATTACTTTTCTTTATTTTAATTGATTATTTTTGTGATTTTAATATAAGATCCACATTCTCCCTTCTTCCTCTGTCAAAACTCTCCCATTTATACCTTCCCACTGTCTAACTAGTCCTAAAAAGAGGTCTAGTCATGATCTCATTTCTTTATTAAAATTTATTCCATTAATGTATGTATATGCATATGTATTTCAATTAGTTATTTTTCATAAAGACATTTTGATCATATCATAAACTTATGTTAGTTTCTGAACTCAACAGATTGTTACAGATTACAATAACTGTAGCTAGTACTAGTAACTGTGAATTGCATACAATTGAAGAAATCTCTCTTATATTTGGAGATTGATTCAGAACTTTTACCTTGTATTTATTAAAATAGAATCCTAGAACACTAACAGGATTCAGAAAGAAAATTAACTAGAGAATCTCTGTTGCTCTGTTCTCAATATTAAGACTGTATTCATAATGACTCTTATTCTCTTCTGACTTAATCTCTTCTAATTTAACTAAGATTATCTTAGAACCAATAGAACAATCCTTTAAAGAAGAATATTTGGATATATTGGAATAGTAAACAAAAACAATGACGCAAGTCAATATTTCAGGTTTTGAAACAGTAATGTTTTATTTTAGACATAAATTATTTTAGTGAATTTTGAATTAAATTCTGAAGAAACTAATATTAGTAAAGAAGCAGACATTTTATATTAAAAAAGTATATTAATTTCATCATTGTCATTAATATTCTAATATTGAAGAATAATACTAAGATGATTAAAAATACTGAATAATTTTAATATTTTTATGTATTTTATTCATAGAAAAAACTAAACATTCTTTTTTGTCTTGAGATTTTTATTGCTTTCATAAAATAGTAAATTAGATAACAAAATTTATATCAATTTTGCTGTATGAAAAACCACACAATTTCTTCATTTCTTTTTTCCTATCACTTGAATTTTTGTTTTTCTTGACTACTTGATGTTGAACATAGATCTTCACTCATGCTGGTCATGGGCTCTCCCATTGAGACATATTTCAACCTTAGGTTTACTTTAGCCCCAAGGAGTAATCATATCTGCATGTGTGTGTGTTAGAAATCTGTACAATCTACAATGAACTATAATGAAAAGTATATTATATATCTCTTCTTTTTACATTCTTTGACTTTCAGTCTCAATCAATCTTGACCATGTTGTACTCATGCAATACCTATAAATTGACTCTGTTGTTACAGGATTTTCAGTTTTGAAGTATTGTTGACAGAGTAATACTTGGTCCAGTCTCTTTTATAAAACAAGGAGGATAATACACATTGAATGTATATCCATACTTGTTATTTATTTTTACTTTATTATTTGAGTGTTAAGATTATTTGTGCATTATGTATGTGCCTGGTATCCACACAGACATCAGATGAGAAAACCGAATACCTGGAATTGGAGTTGTAGATGATTTTGAACCCCAGTGTGGTGGCTGACAATTATATCTTGCTCTTCTGCAAAAACAACATGAGCTTTTAACCATTGAGTCCATCTCTTCAGCTCAGTATGTACCCTTTTTGTCTCATATTACTTTGGGAAAAATGGTGAACATAGCTCCCCCATGTTTTCTGTCTCACATCTCCCACAGACTGTGACCCTATATAAAATCATTTCCAGTATTTTATAATAAAAATGCAAATAAGACTAAATGTACAACTTCAGTAAGTATATTGGTTGAAGCAAACACTTTAGTGAGGGAGAGGATAGAAACCCAAGTAGTGAAATGGAAACATTGGTGAGGGGAAATGATGGCTTTGACCTGATCAACTATTTCATCTCCCTTGGACTGTCAAAAAGAGCTTCTTCTTTGAAAGATAAATATGTATTTCACATCTATAAGATGCAGTTACCTCTGAAAAGTGCCTGTCTTTCAGTAGTGTAGTTTTCTTTGCTTTCTACATGAGCATACTACTATCCCACTTATTGCTTTCAACCACAACACATCCCTGTGTAGAAAGGTACAGACTTACCTTACATAGGCATAAGCCATATAGGAAATAATAGAAGAGAGGTACAGGAAGGAATTTAATAGATCTTCAGTAAGTTTTAAATATATAAGTTTCAGAGAGGTTCTCAGAATACAAGGCTAGAAATTGAGACAATATACCCGGATATGACTTTAGATTGGATATGGCTGTGTTTCCGTTGCTTGGCCCTAGAAAACAGTGGGATGAATCCTCATTCCTCTACCTCAGCCTGTGACTTTATTTATAAATAGAGACACTAATGCTAAAGGAGTTCATAGTGTGAAATTAAGGAATAGAGATAGGCACACTCAGAGGAATGCAGTGTGCAAATTACAACTGATTGAGTGATGTTTTTACAAATGAAAGAACATCCATGTAGGCCAATAAACTTTGAGAGGGATACATGCCACAGATTCTCTTCAAAGTCCTCTTCAGGAACCTATCTCACTGTTACTGTGATCTCAGACATTAGCCTTTGAAACTGTGAGGAAATAAATTCTTTTTTTTTTTATTAGATCTTTTCTTATTAACAATATCTCCTTTCCCAGGTTCCCCTTCAAAAAAATGAAATAAAACAAGAAAAAATAAAATAAAATAAAATATAGTAAAACTAAAACTATCCCCTGTTCCCTCTCTCCTCCACCTGCACACCATCCCACCCCCTCCTGCTTACTGGCCCTGGCATTATCCTACACTGGGACATAGAAACTTCACAGGGCCAAGGTCCTCTCCTCCCATTGATGACCAGCTTGTCCATCCTCTGCTATAGCATGCTGCTGGAGCCATGAGTCCCCCCCTTGTGTACTCTTTGGTTGGAGTTTTAGTCCCTGGGAGGTCTGAGGGTACTAATTAATTCATATTATTGTCCGTCCAAAGGGGCTGCAAACCCTTCAGCTCCTTGGTTCCTTGAAATAAACTCTTATCCTCTAAGCCTTATGGTACTTAAGGACACCCTTGGAAACTCATCAGAATAATTTACAGAGAGCCATTTTTGCCTGCTTCTGTGAGAGTCTGACGTTCAGGCAGAGTCAAGGCAGGTCAAGGTCTGCTGGAAGACTACCTGGCCATCTCATGCATGAAACAATAAGAATAGCTACACTTGAAGCTCAAGGCCAGGAAGTGAAGGTTCTATTGATCTCAGTGGTAGGAACAGGACTCTGGGTGGGTACAGATATCCTATGTACTTCAGCCATTGTCTCTGCTAGCTTGTGACTTTGTTTCTAATGACACTGAAAAATTTATCAAAGCTTTGAGAAATGCATTAGTGACTGGTGTGGTGTAGACCTGCAGCCCTCCTAATTTCTAACTTTTGTCTCTGAGTCTTCTTTCTATCTTTCCTCTAATCATCCTTATTCCTCACTCAGAGGACTGTTGGATCTCACACCAACAGGACCTGTGCAATGATTCTTTTGAGATTCTTAGATGACACTTATTATAACATATTGGAGGCTGTCATTATTTTCCCATTATGTCTACAAAAAAATAATAATTTTGTAAAAGACAGCAACATATAGTTAATGTATGCCAGTTTCACATAGCCTTGATGGTGAAACATTTTAGCAGAGACCAGGTTTTGATTTTATGTGTTACCCTTTGCTCAGTCTGCTCAAATTTCTTGCTGGTACCTCTTTTGAAACAGTAAATGCCATGCCACTAAACAAATCAAAATACATACATTAAGAAATATTCCTTGTAAAATCCAACCACAAATTTACATTACCATGGCTGTTTAAAATTATAAGTTTTATTTTTCCTAACATACAGTTTAAATAATTTCCATAAAATCATGGACAAATTCAATATAATGTTTGTTAAAAACTAAGGAGTGCTGTAATTTGAAAAATGAGTTTGCTCCAAGGAAGACTATTCTCAACTAGTTATCTCATACCAAAATTTCAGCCTGGATAAATAAATACAACTAACTGTATACAGACTGAGCAGGTTATATTTATGTATTTAGAAATATATATATATGTACACATATACACATACACATATACATATATGTATGTATATATATGTATATATACATACCCTATAAATGTACATTTGCATCTATACTATAAACACATATATAAATTATACATCATGCAACATAAAACATACAATATATACAATTACATAGGCATATAGATATGCATAAACATAAACAGACACATATACATACATACGTACAAGTATGTACACATACAATGTATTTAACAAGAGTTAATAAAAAAAAAACCATGAATTTTAAAGAGAACAAGAATGGTTTTATGGGAGTGTTTAGTGAGAGGAAAGCAAAAGTGAGGAATGGTGTCACTGTAATCTCAATCAGTAAGAGAAATAGTTAAAGAGTAAAAATCAAGATGACAATAGTATTAAACAAAACGAAGTAAAAGATATCACATGAAAGAAAAAAAAAGATCTGAAGAGAATAGATATTTTAAACCAGATAACATAATTTGGAACTTGGAATGACTTTGTAAGAGGTACATCTTAAAGGAATGTGAGATGGATGCATTTAAGTTTGAGTATAATTATATTATGAAAAAGACAAATCTGTTTATTATTAATAGGTTAATTAATAATATATTAATTATTAATAGCCTTTATAGTTAGGAAGACTATCAAGAGATATTATTGTGCAAAGGTTCAATTCTAGGAAAACAGTGGTAAATGTTTAAATTATTTTTCCCCTACTATAAATCTTGTAGTATTGAATGTCATATATCTAAATACTTTAAAATATTTCTGAAAGTATACATGAGAAGCTAAATATGGGTAGTTAAAATAAACATGAGTTTATTTTTGACATATTTCTCTCAGAATGTCCTTGGGGAGGGTCCAGTGGGATTTCATCCAGTGCCCTTAAATGTTCTTCTTCTGCACTGCAGCTGCACCAGAAACGTTGATCCATGCAGGACTGGACTTGAAGCTTCAGCATCACAGAGAGGGAAGGAAGAAAAGGGCAACAAGTTGGGATGTAGCTCCCACTTTTCACCTGAATCTGATGAGACTATTGTTTTCATTTTCAGTATTCATAGAGTAAGTGCTAAAGACACCATTTATTTTAACTACAATCTGACAAGTACACAGAGCATACTGCTTATTTAATTTAATTTTTACCTCTTGAAATATCTGCTTGTCATTTTGTATTTGGATAAATTTTTAAAGTCTATTGTCACAAATAGATAGGAAATGGTCAATATTGAAAGGTAAGCTTTATTATTTACTTTCTTTATGTCATTCTTTTTTTTTTTGCTTTAAAAACATTTGACACTAAATAAAAATCACAAGATAATCTAATCTTATTTTCATTCTTTCTAGTCAAACTACAATTCTCCTGAACTATGTATTCTGAAAATATAGCAGCTTGATAACTGTTTTTGATAGCTTTAAATTCATTATATTTGTATCCTAACTTATTTTTAACATTTGGTAGAAAGTTTGATAGAAAATTTTAGAGGATGTTTTCCAACAGAAATCTGTTAGAGAAATATATCATTGAAGTCTTAATTGTAAATTTTAGTATGAGAAAGACAGAATAGGATGTAAAGAGAAGTAAGGATACAGTTTTAATGTAAAACAAAGACCAATAAGAAAATATGCATTATATATCTAATAAACGTACATTATATTTCTATGTTTCTAAAATAAAACATCCTATTGGTACAGAAAGTTAATTGTCATTTTCTGCAAGTGTTTGGTCTGATTATTCCACATGATAAGCAGGATGTTTTGCAGTATTTAGATTAGGGTTTTCTTAGTAAATTTGTCCTCTGATATCTGTCCCTCCATCTATGACATCAGGATGTACTATGTTCCCTGTGATCTTATTAGTGCATGCCTTTTACTACAAAGCAGTTGTCACAGAAGCTTACAACTTCTACAGAAATCCACATTTTGGGACACATTAAAATTGCTGAAGAAAAAAAATTCCCAAGAGGTTCCTTTATTTTTGCCTCAGAAATGTTCACAATTTTTGTCCTTTTAATAAAATAAGTCAATTAAAGAAGATGAAATAACACACACACACACACACACACACACACACACTAGCTCATTATAGTTCTTAAAACATGTTTAGATATATGCCTACACAGGACTTGCCTGTTTGGATATTTTTGAGATGAATACCCTGTAGTAGAAAATATTATATAGTATTATTTTACATGAGTCAAATCAAAGCTCAGCATTTTATAAGATATGTAGTCATTATGAGAGAGCCTCTTCCATGCCGAGGAGCAGCACAATAATGACGATGACTTACCTTTCTTCTGGGCAAAATTAGTGACTGAGTCTGAGGACTTAACTGACAAAGATTATTCCTGAAGAGAATAATTTATGTAAGAAAATAACCAAGTCTGTGAAAGTGGTTGAGTACCTCCGCCATACCCTCCCCTTTTTGCATTCTTTCTTTGAAACCTCAACATCAAATTTACATCTAATAGATCATAGATTTTATTCTAATCTTCTTAAGAATTTAAAAATACAATTAGATTAATTTTTTTTATCCTAAGAGCAAATGCAGAATTAGGGATATTTCTGTAAATATGAGTGCTGATTAAATGTGTTTCTTGTTTCTTTTGTGTAATATTTCTTTGGCCATCCATTATGGGACAGGAGTGTATCTACTTATATTCACATGACATGTGACAATTGTGGACTAGAATGCATAGGCAATCCCTTCTGCAAGTTCATTTATATCAGTAAAGGAGAAAATCACGTGTTAAATAATAAAGAACAAGACCTTCAAGTTTTTGCAGAATTTCAATAAAGATTACAATATCTTCTTTATTGACATAAATCCCACCTAACATATAATGTATTATTTTGAAGCCATATTAAAATAATTGGGTTGAGTTTTTAATTAAAGAAGCAAGGAAAACCTTACTGGCAAGAAATTAAGATATTGTTTGATTATAATATCCTTTGATGATCCCTTCCTTTCTACCTCAAATGTAACCAGGCCATTCCACACATTGTAAAATTCATTTATAAGAACTCAAATACTCATAGACATGACTTTTTCATATCCTTTTAGACTTGGGTCATTTATTCAACATGTTTTGTTTTATGCTTATGCTATGTGGTTTTCCTTACTGTCCTACAGATCTAGGGAGGTTACTGAAGTGTTTGCTTTGCATTGTATGAACATATAATACTCGTGTTTGCTTTGCTGCTACTATGTATTTATACCTTCTCCATTTTTCAAAAGTTCACAAGGTTCAAATGAATGCTCTTACTTTTTCATTTGTCATTAAAAACTCAATTTATATGTGCACAATGCCAACAACTGCAAAGAATATGGCATTGCTTTTTTAATTTGTGTTCCCCTGATTTTAGATTTATTACTGGTCCTTTTCTCATGTGACACTTGCAGAGATTTGGGGAATAATTAGAAGAGACTGTATTAACTTGAGATCAATGGGTAGAACATGCATCAATCCATAAGATTCTATTCATAATCCTTTTCTGTGATAACTCTAGTTTCCTTGAAGATTTACTTGTACTACCATATAGTACAAAGAACAATGATCTTTCACTGTTTTAATTCTCTGTATTACAGTGAGATTTTTATTCATTAATAAGGTTGATTAATGACTTACTTTTATAAAGCTATCTGAATTCAGCAGCTATGTGACACATTTTAGACCAGTTACTAGAGTTACAGAAAATAAATAAGAAAAGAAGAAAATATTTTATTTTATTTCTTTTCATTGAAATACTTTAAGGTTTTTGTATCATGTATGTGCAGAGAATTTGGTAAAGTGAAAACATGTGGTTCAATTTAAAGGCACATGCTGTTTAAACAGATAGAAGGAAGACAGTCTTCTGGATGTATTCTGAGTCCCTGAAAGAGCTAACTTCCAAAGTGATGCCAGAATATGAGCAACTGATGGTAACAACGGGGGTCTCCAGAAGTGACTGGAATGAACTAGGAAATAAGATGAAGTCGAGGAAGTCATAGTCTCTTTGGATATTGGACAAGAAACCACTCTCTTCTCTCTTCTCCAAAACATCGCTAGTTGCTCTTTATCACATGTATTATTCTTTTTAATTATGTTAAGTTTCAATGACATCTCTGAGATTGCTGTGAATATGCTCAATTATATGACATGTTTAGTCCACTGAAGTAGAGTGTCTGCTCATACTTTCAGAACTTGGGCATTTTAATCACTACGAAGGACTGAGAATTAGAAATAGCCTTTTCATCCAAAACAAAACAAAACAAAACAAAACAAGGACTTTCATGCTGTCAACTTGTGAACTCTTATCTCAATTTAGAACTTAGAGTGTTTGTTTAACTTAAGTATCTACCTAATTTCTAATAAGTATAAACTTTTGGAATTTCTCCAATGACTAAAAGTAATTTGTCATTTTTATTATGATCAATTTTTGGTTGCTCTCTGTGCATTTGTTCTCATGAATGAACTTACTATACTTTCAACTATTTCATGCATCTTATTTATATACTTATTGGATAAAAATGACTTTGAAATAAATAGAAGGACTTGAAACACCAAGGTTTCAGACACAGCCCTTTCTCCATCTAAATAATTAGGCATTCAGAAGTGATGGGATTTGGAAACCTCACAGAATTTATCTTTTTGGGACTTTTCCATAATGAGAATGTCAAAGCAATATGTGCTGTATTGTTCATGCTTTGCTATCTTGCAATTCTCTGTGGCAACCTGGTTGTTCTCACTATCAAGGGCAGTCAACTTAGTGAGCAGCCAATGTATTATTTTCTAAGCTACCTGTCTTTCATGGATGTTTGCTTCACTTCCACAGTGGCTCCTAAATTGATTATAGACTTATTTGTACAATGTAACACAATCTCCTACAATGGCTGCATAGCCCAGATGTTTTATGCCCACTTCTTTGGTGCCACTGAGATATTTATCTTGGTTGCCATGGCCTATGATAGGTATGTAGCCATTTGCAGACCCCTTTACTACATGATCACCATGAGCAGACAGGTATGTTACATGCTTGTGATAGCCTCAGCTATTGGTGCTTTCATGCATTCACTTGTACATGTATTTATTATTATCAGACTTCCCTTTTGTGGCACCAATGAAATAGACCACTACTTCTGTGACATATTCCCCTTGCTGAAACTGGCCTGCACAGATACAAGACTCCTGGTTATTGTAATCATTACCACCACAGGAGTTCTGTCCATTTTGACTTTTCTTGCCTTGGTTATTTCTTACATCATCATTTTGTCCATCTTGAGGACCAGGTCATCAGAGGGCCGCCGCAAAGCTCTTTCTACCTGTGGCTCACATATCACCGTTGTATTCATGTTTTTCTTGCCACTCATCTTTACCTATGTCCCAATGGGTGATTCTGTTGGGGATGACAAGGTGCTTGCTCTGTTTTACACCATGATTGCCCCGATGTTCAACCCTCTCATCTACACATTGAGGAATACAGACATGAAGAATGCCATGAGGAAGGTGTGGTGCCAAGACAGACTGTTTGAAGGGAAGTGAAGCTTCTGCTGGTGAAGTTTTTTTCTCAGTCTTTTCCTATCTATAGAATAAATGTGAGCAGCGTGGCAAGATAACAAGACAGTGTATAGTCAACAAAAGTTGCAAGCCCCAAGAAGATAAGATACAAATCAATGGCGACTATATGTATAGTTGAATCTATTATTTTCTATTTTAGATAAATGGAAATTCTTTTCTCCATCACCATCCCAGATATTTTTTTTTGTTTCTTGTTTGTGCTATTATTTTGTGCTTATTGGCACAAAGTATAAGCACTGTATAATTTCACAATTTTATTCTATTAAAGGTAATTCATATTTTATTAGCGACAGCTGTCATAGATAGGGAAGTCCTGATCATATCTTTTCTGATGTTCTTGCTATAGCTAACATAATAAATATGTAAAAAGAACCAACACTATATTTGAGCTGTCCATTGGTGTTTTTCTTATCACCTCATGTTTCTCAATCATGTTGGAGAGATTTATGAATATAACTTTCTGTGCTACTCAGAGACACTGCCTTGCAGCATACTTCTTGATCCTCTTGCTCTCACAGTCTCTTCTCCCTCTCACTTACAATATTGCCAGAGCCTCAGTCGTGGGAGTTTCATAGATATATCCCTAGAAAGTGGGCCCGACAATTTTATATTTCCATTGTTTTTGTTTCCTACAATAGTCTCTATCTGTTACAAAGAGAAGATTCCTGGTTGAGGGATGGGAACTACACTTAACTACAGTTATGAACAAAAATGATTATATGGTTTTCAGGTAATGTAAGTGTTTAGTAGGTTAGTGTTTGTAGATTCTCTTCCAATAACCATGAATTCACTAGGAATTAGTAGTTAGCTATGCTTCTAGTATTCATCATGATTTCTCTCTTCTTAAGTGGATCTTAAGTCCAATGAGAGATGTTAATTACTACCAATGAATTTGTGCCACTATTGTACCCTCTAGGATTATCAGGCCTGGATGATTGTCAATGTGGTTTATAGGTGTCACAGCTGAGTAAGACTTTGTTGCCTTCCTCTTGGTGGAAGTGGGCAAAGTGATATTCCCTACCAAAGATCATATTTATTTGTTGTCAAGAGCCAAATAATGAACTCTAAAAATATATATACTAGTAACATTACATTACATAAATCTAATTATTATATTAAGAATTTTATTTTTGTAGATTTTAAATTTGTAAACATTACATGAATGAATAGAAGACTTGCATATACATATACATACATATATGCATATATATTTGTACATACATATATGTATACACATACATACACATATACAAACACATACATATACATATACATCTATACATCTCTTTATATAAATGAGAATAATTTCATAATCTATATCATCTATCTATCTATCTATCTATCTGGTGGAAGGAGGATATGGAGAAAGAAAAAGGGATAAATCTAATTATATTAAGAATCTTATATTTTTAGATTTTAAATTTGTAAACAATTTTGTTTCTGAAATCATTCAATGCAGTGTAATTATTTTATTAATGAAATAATTATATTCATTGCTTTTTGATATTTACAATCATGAGGATGGTGTATTATTTTAATTATGATTGTCATGTTATGAATGATGTCACCTCTATTTTTTGTATTAGTCACAGCAAATTGATGAAATATGCATTTCTAATACTCATCACCCTCTCAAGAAACAAAAATTTTAATGACTATGCATAAATATGACTTCATGAGAACTACAAAAGTAGGCACAAGATATCAGCCTCTGAGTTTAGTATAGGAATATGAAAATAAGTATTGTTAAAGTTAAGAATAATGTCAACTTGTATGTATCACCTTTTAACAACCCCAGAATGAAGAGGCACCCACAAGTGTTTGAAGGTGAGAAAAGTAGTATAACAATAAACTGGAGCTAGACAGTAATGTTTAACATTATGTAAATCA
>JADRCC010579769.1:0-18189 GCA_019843855.1 Hylomyscus alleni
CATTTTCTCAATTAAAATCCCCTCTTTCTAAACATGACTAGGTTTGTGTCACATTGACAAAAGCCAGCCAGGACACCTTCATATACCCAGGATCCTAGATATCCATAGATTTCCAGTAACTATTTAATGATGGCTAGTGGGAAGGAATGAAAAAGAGGCAATAGCCAGGTTATGCTCCTTACTAGAAAATGGACTCACATGGAGATGATCATATTAAGTTAATTAAGCCAACTGTAGAAAGGCAAATTTCATGTTTTCTCTCATCTTTAGTTCCCATGTTTTATAAAGATATATAAAGTTGCATATGCATACATATCATGAAGGCAGAAGTAAACTAGGGAAGCAAAAGGGACCAGCTGTGGGAATCAGAAAAGGAGGTGTAGTGGGATATGTAGAGGAATATGTTCAACATATAATATATATATTTGTGAAAGCTTTGTGTGCATGTGTGTGTGTGTGTGTATGTGTGTGTAATTTTCAAAAGAACATAGAAAAGATTCTCACCTAGAGAAAGCAATTTCTTTTTGAAGGCTGTTCATAAAGAAATAGCTCCACAAGGTAAATTTCCTAACATGGGTTTAGATAGACTTGCTGATGGAACTCTATGTGGTCCCACAGGAATGCATCACACTTGGGTGAAGCAGAAAGAGATGCTAAATGGCCCTCAGTGACTGGGCTGTGAGGTGTGGAGGACTTTACTCAGGGGATCAGGGGAGCTAGCACATTCCTAAGTGTAGAAAGCCTCTTTGCTTCTCTGTTAGCCCTGGGCTCTAAGACATCACTCCTTCTGGTGTCGGACACTGTTATTAAATCTGTCAATCACATCTCGGCCTCGTCTCCCCAGCTTGCTCGTGTAATACTTGAAGGTCAAGTTCAAATCAACTGTTCCGGTGATTCTGCCCCAACTCCCCACAAGGTGTACTTGTACACCTCCAAAGTGCATAATGACCCCCAGATATAGCAATGTCCTGATGGAAATTAGGTCTTAGAATCCACACTCACACACACATTCAGGCACACAAACACTTGCATGTGCACACACAAACACTTTAAGGGTAGGAATGCTTATTTAGGATCAGTGGATGTGGTTCAAGCTTGCCGGGGCCCATGCACTGAGCAGAACATCACAGTGATGAAACTGAGCAGTATCCAGTCTTTGTCTCACAATGCACAGAAATTGGAGACTAAAGCAGGAAGTACTGGCCAGACATCACCTTTAAAGGCCCTCCATTGTCATCTATTTCTTCTTAGCATACCCAACCCTGTAACTTTAATTTTCTCAAGCCTTATTTTTAATTACGGTTCCTATAGCCCACCACCCACCAGAGGTAGTGAAAAAAGAAAGAAAATGGGGGAAGTGGACCTATTTAAAGATGGTTCTTTGGAACAACTCCCATCTGTATCGTCTGGAAATCAGCAGTTCAGTTCACAGGTCAGTACCATCAGCTCAGTCCACTCTAAAACACTTTCTGGATACACCAGCAGTCGAGTTCAGTAGAGTCAGGATAACAAACACGAGTCAGTAGTGGTGGCACTTCCTAGCAGAGACAGCCAGGCCTCAGCAGGAAAGACCCAGAGTGATGCCGGGAGAAGTTCTCTGCTAAGGCACGCTCAGCTAAGCGAACATCTGGAGACTCCTTTTTATATTCTCTCCAGACATCATGTGTCCTCCATGGGTCTTGCCCCATCAAGTGGGTGTCTCAGCTGACATCACTGCCAATCAGCCTGAGTTCTCGGAAGCACAAAAAAAACAGCAGCACACCACCAGAAGTTTTTTGGTGTGTTTCTCTCTATGGAGTCCCAACAAATGCAGCTCAACTGCACAACGTAAGGGGGACTCATCCATGTGTGTTGTTAGCAAAGAATCTTTCACCACCTGTCCTTTCATGTGCTTGCTTTAGCAGAACACTTTCACCTGTGTCTGCTTCAGCTCAATGTTCCCTCACAAGTCTGCCTTAGCCTTTCACCTGTGTCCACAACAGCTAAACATTGATTCATGTGCTTGCCCCAGCAAAACACCACCCAACAAAACCGACTTTCCAAAGAACCGTGAAGTTTCCACTTCACAACTCCAAAAAGCGGACATGTCCAATATGCAGTCCACGGGTTGTGTACACCTCGGGGTAGGTATCAACGTGGACCAATGCAAAACCACAAACTTACTTAAATTTTTATAAGATTTTATTTGCAATTTTTATGCCTGGATCATACAGTTCTATTCCATGAACTTTGTAGAAGATGGGTTTATATCTCAGTGGCCCATGATGGCACATTGGCTGAAGCAAATTTCCTCCTTCTGCTCCCTAAGTGCCATGATTCTCGGCCGGCACTACCACATCCAGACAAAGGTGATTTTGAGAGAAGCTAAAAGGATTGTCTCTAGACCATGAATTGATGCCTTTGTACTAAAAGGTTTCATGACCTCCCATGTTGGCACCAGCTAAACATAGCACCAACTTCAGCTTCAGAACAAAGCTTCAAACCATGAAGCTAGGGGAAACACTACAATTAAAATCAGGATATTGTTGCTATGTGTTCTTATAGGGCCCAGTCTGTGCCTGTTTATGCTGAACCTCTAGTCCTTAAATCAAAGCTTAGTCATCAAACCATCTAGAGCATTCCTTGTGGATCTGCTGCTAACCCCTATGGAGGGGATGGTTTACTTTTCTCTGATCTAATACATACACACTTCTGCATGGACCATGCTTCATCGTGTCTACCTTTGTTCACTTCAGGTACTGGAGTAGATCTGAACAATTTTTAATCCCTTCAACTTCCACCTAGCATTTAAAGCTCTCCCTCACAGAGCTGATTCTTCCTTCATATTTCAATTTGAATATTTTAGTTCAAGTAGGTTACCTTGAGATTTAATCAAGTTACTTTATAATCAGTCTGGCATAGCTAGATAAGCACTTACCTATTAATAGGATAGTGTCCTAGTTAGCTTTAGCTGTCAACTTGATACCTCACAGAGTCACCTGAGAAGGCAGCCTCAAGTGAGGGATTACCCAGATCAGGTAGTACTGTGTGCATATCTGTGTAGCATTGTCTTGATTGTTAATAAATGTTAAGAGGGACCAGTCCACTGTAGGCGCCATCATTCCCTAAATAATTTGACCTGGGTTAGCTAAGCATCAGGCAGAGAGTGAACCAGCAAGCAAATTCCTTCATGCTTTCTACTGTACTCCTTTGGCTATGAATCCCTCCATTAGAGAAAATGTTTCAAGGAGTCTAGCCTTCCAGTTCCTGCTTCAGCTTCACCATGATTTCCCTCAGAGATGGACTGTGATCTGTAAGTTGAGATCAATCCTTTTCTCCTGTGAGTCACTTTTGGTCACATGCCATTTGTCATAGCAACAGAAAGGAAGTGAGAACCGAAAACAACTTGTGATGGGCACAAATGGGACCATTCTTAGATTTGTTCTTCACAGTTGTTGGTGCTTTGCTTTCATTTAGGTTTTTCCTTCCACAAAACAGGCTCAGTATCCATCTCACAGGACACGTTTTAATGTCTGAAACTATGGATATGGGAATACAGCCATGAGTCTACAAATAATAACAATAACAGGGTGGGCTATAAAAAATAACATTGATGGGATTGAAGAGATGACTCTGTGGGTAAGGACGCAAACTGCTCTTCCAGAGGGACTGACTTCGATTTCCAGCACCGTGTCAAGTGGCTCACAGTTGCTCATAATTCCAGCTCTAGGGAGTCTGATGCACCCCCTGGTCTCTGGGTGCACCTACATACAGACGGTGCACATACCCACCCTCCTGTTTCCCGTTTCTGTTTCCCAGTCCCCCAGAAGAGGTTTTTTCCACCACAGGCTTCTTCCATAATCTTCTTCCTCACCCCACATCCTAAATCAAAGATGTCAAGTAACTATGGGCCTGAGTCAAAGCTTCCTCCTTTTCTATTGGTCATTGCAGGTATATTATCACAGCAACAAAAAGATCCCTCTACAAGGACCCACTTCCTTCAGCTAAGCACTAACAGGTTCCATGGTGTCCCAAAAGGGTACCACAGAGTGAGGACAATTATTCAAAACATAAGCTCATGGGGGACATTTCAGATTATAATTCAATTTATAATTGTAACAGAGTGGTTAAAAATAGAATGACATTAAAGGCACCAATGAAGGCAGCAAAAATAGAGAGATGCTAGAGAGATAGATAGCTCAGCTGTTAAGAGCACTCAACCTGAGCAGACCCAAGAAATGAGTCCTTTGTGTGTAGCATTCATGTGAAGTGGCTCATGCTCTCTTGTAACTCTTGTTCCAAGGAACCCAGTGTCCTTCTGGCCTCTATGGATACTCATGTGCACACGAACACACACACACACACACACACAAATAAAAATAAAATCCCAACCACTGAGACTCAGAATAGTCCACAGTAGGCTATGCTTTGTTTCTGTAGGGTACATTTCTGGAAGGATGTGTTTTAAGGTTAGAGTGTCTCAAGATATAACAGAAAGATATAAATGAAGTCTTTTCAATCAAGGGAAGGCTAGAAAAACTAGTGAGAGATCACATAAGCAGAGCTGCTCATAAATTTCTTCCTTAAGGGGAAATATTGGCTAACCATAGGGGCTGTGTTCCAAAACAGTTAGAGAGTGTACAGTTCCAAGTGACCAGATCACACAGAGATGTGCACATGGATCACTTGGTCTGGAGTGAGGACCAGCCCGAGTCTCCCCTACCTGGTTCTCTCACCGTTGGTATAAAACCAACATGTTTATTCTCCAGCCCAGAGCCTCGGTAATTGTCTTCCTGTGCAAATGACCAGACACCAGCTTGAGCCCAGCTCTTGAAGCCATCATACCACAGAAGAGAAGTCAGACAAACAGTGCCAACATCCTTTGCCAGATAAAGAAATCAGGGCTTGGCCAGCCACGTAACACACGTTCCAGTACTTGGGAGGCTGAGGCAAGAGGATCATGAGTTCAAGGACAGCCTGAGCTACGGAGTGGGACTCTGTCTCAAAAGAACACAGCTGGAAGTAGCTTTTACAGTGGAAAAAGCTTACCTAGAGTGTACAAGATCTTAGGTTCAATCTCAGTAGAGGGAGGAAAGGGGGGGGACGGAGGAAAGGGGCGAAGGAGGGAGAAGGAGGGAAAGAATAAAGGAAAGAAAAGGGGATGAAAGAAGATGTGGCAGTTAAGTTTTTGTCATCTTGTCACCAGAGTCACCTAGAAAAGGAGATTCTCAACTGAGGAACTGCCTCCATCAGACTGGCTTGTGGGCATGCCTGTGAGATTTTTTTTTTTTGAAATTAATGATTTGTGTGGGAGGACACAGTCAGTGCCAGCCAGCAGTGCCCCTCCATGACCTTTGCTTCTGCACCTACCTGCTTGGGTTCCTGCCCTGCTATCCCTCAATAATGGGCTGTGGTCAGGATGTGTAGCCACATAAACCTGCTATCCCTCAATAATGGGCTGTGATCAGGATGTGAAGCCACATAAACCCTTTCCTCCTCTGCTTGCTTTTGGTCATGGTGACTTATCACAGCAGTAGAAAAGCAAACCAGGACAGAAATAGAGGGAAGGGAAGAAAGGAAGAAGGAAGAGAAGAGAGGAGGAGAGTGGGGAATCGGGGCTCAAGGAAGTTAGAACTCTGGGAAAGTCACAGGCTGGGCAGAGGAGGCAAAGCTGACACAACAGTAATGTTTCCCTGAGATGTGCCCCAGATCTCCAACAGTAAAACAAGGCTTCTGCGAACAGAGAAAACCCCCAAGGTCTTTCCTTCAATGCCGGTGTCTCCATGCACAGCCCGACAGCTCCAGTCTTCCTTCAGAAACTCTCCTGCCCTCCTGTAACCCTATTCCACTAAAAAAAAAAAAAAAAATGCCAGCCAGCTACTGTGAAACTGTCCCTCAGCACAGGGACTTAACCTCTGTTATCTTCTTCTACAGTGAGAATATGGACAGTGTCTTAGAGTTTCTATTGTTTTGACAGAACCACAACTAAAGAGCAAGTTGGGGAGGAAGGGTTTATTTGGCAGCCTACACTTCTAGATCATAGTTCATCATTGGAGGAAGTCACAACAGGAACCTGGAGGCAGGAACTGATGCAGAAGCCATGGATGGGTACTGTGTACAGGCACCACCAGCCCAGGGATGGCACCACCTGGAATAGCCCACCCCTCCCCCATTGATCACTAGTTGAGAAAATGCCTTACAGCTGGATCTCATGGAGGCATTTCCTCCTTCCTCTCTGGTAACTCCAGCTTGTGTCAAGTTGACACACGAAACCAGCCAGTACAGACAGCAAGGGCTTAATTGGGCAGCCCTGAGAATTGGAAGATAGCATTCCCAAGAACAATGGGACCCAGAGGATAAGTCATACAGATGCATCTTTGGGGGCTACCCTTTTCCATCTTCTCTGAGGACAAAGGGTTGGCTTTTGAAAAAAAAAAAAGGATCATCATAGTGTGAGTGCATGTATGGTGGATGTGTGTGAGTGGGGGCACAGAAGCACCATGTACAGAGGTCAGAGGACAACTTTTTGGGTCTCTCCCAGGGCTTGAACTCAGATCATCAGGCTTGCATGGCCTGCACTTTTACCCAGTGACCATCTAAACAGACAAGGATTGGCCTATCTAGAGCCTTGACTGTTTGCCAAGGTCCCTCTGCTCACCGATAGCTTATTTTGCTCACACCACTGAAGTCACTAGGGCTAAACAAAATGGTTGGGAGTGCAGGCTGTATCCTGAGCTCAGAACGCTTCAAACATCGCCCCCTCCCCCCCCAACAGCCTGCACTAAAGTCCAAACCTCATTACTTTGTACTCTGGGTCACCAAGAAGTGTAGCTCTCCTTTATTTTTTGGTATTGGGGATGGAATATTATAAATCAAGTGGTCTACCACTGGGCCACACCCCCAACCGCATACTAGGGAAGTCTAGGCAAGCATTCTACCACTGAGCTATGCCCCAAGCCCCTTGCTGGGTAGGCAAGCGTTCTACCTTTGAACTACATCTCCAGCCTTCTTTTTACTTATCTTTCCCAGACTGGTCATGAGCTCCCTTTGAAACACAGGCAGGCTTGAACTTTTATTCCTCCTGCCTCAGCCTCCTGAGTAACTGGGACAAAGCCCTGTATCCCTAGGCCCAGCTTCAACCCTACTTTCTGGTCCACTCGTTTCTGCTCATTCACTCAGATTAAAGCTAATAGAATCCAGGGCTTCTGCATTCCAGGCAAACACTCAACCAGCTGAGCTTTGTGTGTGTATGTATGTGTGTGTGTGTGTGTGTGTGTGTGTGTGTGTGTGTATACATGTGTGTGTATATACACACATGTGTGTATGTATATATGTATATATATATACATATATATGTATATAAATGTGTATATATATATATTAGATTTTATTATGACATTTTCATTTGAGTATACCATGTACTTTGTTCATATTCACCCTCCCTTTTTTACCCTCTCCTTTTCCTCTCCTCCTGTTCTAGTTTCATTTCTATTGCTTTGATAAAATACCCTGACAAAAAGCAAATTAGGAGAGAAAGGAGTTTTCTTCCTGCTTGCAGCTCCAGGTAACACTTCATCATAATAGTGGAGTCAAGGCAGAAGCTTGAGAAGGCTAGTCGAAGACACTCACAGTCAAGAGCAGAGAGGAACGGGTGCATGCATGAGCGTTTTTCTGACTTACTTGTTCTCAGCTTGATGTCTCCACTATTTCACAACTCATGAACCTCCTGACTAGGGAATGGTGCTGCCCACTATAGGCAGTAGGGTCTTCCTACGTAAACAATCAAGACAATCCCTTACAGAGGTGTCCATTGGCCAAGCCAGGGTAGCAAAGACTCTCTTCCCAGGTGATTCTAGGTTTCAGTAATGTCTTACTTAGGGTTTTACTGCTGTGGACAAAAAAACATGATCAAGGCAAGTTTTATAAAGGACAACATATATTTGGGTCTGACTTATAGGTTCAGAGGTTCAGTCCATTATCATCAAGGTGGGAGCATGGCAGCATCTAGGCAGGCATGGTGTAGGAGGAGCTGAGAGTTCTACATCTTCATCTGAAGGCAGCTAGCAGAATACCAGCTTCCAGGCAGCTAGGATGAGGGTCTTAAGCCCACACCCATAGTAACACAAAGTCATACCTCCTAATAGTTACAGTCCCTGGGCCAAGCATATACAAAAACCATCACAAGTAACTTGACAATTAAAGTTAACTATTACACCTCATTAGTGGTCCCCTTGCTTTCCCCAAATAGTGTCCATTCTATTTTGATGTCATATACTTTAAAATATAGATCCCACAAGTGGGCAAAACCATGAGATATGTCTGAGTCTGACTCATTTCACTGAGTCAGATAGTTTCACTGAACATGATAGTTGCCTATTCCATCCATTATTCTGCAAATGAATAACCATCTTATTAGCATGTACTGCATAGGAGCCAAAGCCACATCAGGTGTGGGAATTCTGCTTTCTTCATTATACTAAAAAATGAGAAGAACATTGTCATCACTAAATACATACTTGCTGGATGTCCAAATGATTGGATGAATTATACTGGGATGGTTAGTACTGATTGTAAACGTGACAGAATGTAAAATCACCTAGGGGATAAGCCTCTGGGCCTGGCTGTGAGGGGTTACTTAAATTATGTTTGCCCCTGGAATGCCTGTAAGGTGTTACCTTGATTAAGCAAACTGAGGTAGAAAGACCTACATCAACTACCGGTGGCACTACTCCACAGCCGGGGTCCTGGACTGCATGAAAAGGAGACAATGAGCTAAGCACCAGCATCCCTCTCTCTCTGCTTCCTGACTACAGATGCAACGTGAGCAGCTGCCTCACAGTCATGACGCCATGCCGTCCTTGCTATGATGGACTGTATACTTATAAGAATAAACCAAAATAAATCCTTCCCTCCTTAAACTGTCCACCCGCAGGCATTTTGTTGCAGCAATGAAGAAAGTGCCTAATACGGATACCATTGATGGTTTTCTTCGTTTTCAAAAGCCCAGTGAAGGGGCTGGAGACACAGCTCGGGGGTGAAGAGCACTTGCTGCACAAGAAGGAGTAGGTATCAGATCCCAGTGTCCACAGGACCAGTCAGGCATGGTCATGGGCACACTTGGAAGCCCAGTGCTGAGTATGGTGCAGAAAGGAAGACCACTTGGATTTGACAGCTTCCAGCCAGCCAGAAAACAAAATCTCCAACTCCATCGAGAGATCTTGCCTCAAAGAAATGAGACCAAGAGTGATGGGGCAGTCACTGCCTTCTCCGGCCTCCCCACAAGTGCACAACCCATACTTACATGTATATGTACCTCCAAAACACACACACACACACACACACACACATGTACACACGTACACACATTAATGAAGTAAATAGTATTGACTTGTTTTTACAAGTTGAAAAATAGATTTGGAGAAGGTCCCCGAGGCCAGGGAGAAGTGGGAACACAGTTCCTTTATTCTGAGACCACATGTCCATCCCTCCTGCTCTCTTTACACTGCTCCCTTGGGTGGATTCTTAGAGACAGGATCTCCATCCAATGGTCACTCTGACCTTTACTAGCTAGTGAGAGTACTTAGATATTTCAGGGTGTAGTGAAAACCTGTAGAGCAGATGGAACCTTTCAATCTGTAACAAAATCCATTTCAGGAGCTGAGGATGTGGCTCCGTTGCAAGGCCAGCATGAGGCCCTGAGTTTGACTCCAGACAGCCTACTTGAAGAACTCCAGGCCTGAGATAGACCCCATCTCATAGTAGGGACGGATAGCGTTCCTGAGGATGGATCCAAAGGTTGTGTATGTAATGACTACAAGCGGCAATAGTCCCCATTGTATTAAAGAATAGTCTGTCTTGATTCTCCTCTGTGGTTCTGATTACTGTGCAGCACTGCCCAACAGAAAATTAAACTTATACCTATCCAGAATATTAGGACCTCCCTGGGTGGCATGCTGTCTTCCTTACCCTATTTTCCTGAATGTTCCAGAATATTACTATGATGTTTTCCTTCCAGCATTTGTTTCTGGGCATGGGCAACTTTACAGATGCCTTCTCTTTCCCCTGCAAATGTTCTTGATGGTGTGTGTGTGTGTGTGTGTGTGTGTGTGTGTGTGTGTGTGTGTGTATTTGTTTAGAATTTGGATCAAATTGGAAAAGGTTACAGAGCACAGCATGATAAGCAAGCCATGTACTTGATTTGTTTCTGACTGGTAATTTGTTAAGGCCAGGAAGGAATGACGTGATGTATGCAGTCTCACTCTGGATCTATCAGCCACTGTCCCCACACATCAGCCTCCCAAGTGACTGTGCCTGTCTCCAGCACACGCATTGAATCACCACCTCGATGAAGACAAATGTGTTTCCCTGTGAGCAGGCAACACTTCTGTGCCCCCAAAACACATTATAATCAAAAACTATTATCAAAGGCTCAGAAGGAAACTCTTCCCTGAGACAGCCTCAGAGCTGAGCGGACAGGGAGTCTGTTTATGAGCTCAGAGCAGTGGTCTGCACCTCATATCAACCTGGGGCCATTAGCGCTTGCCCTGATGTCTTACCTCCTTAAATAAATGTTCTTTAAAGACAAATGGACTGGAGAGATGGGTAAATCTCAAGTGTTACAACATTGTAACACTCCTTGGGACATTATTAGTATCACAAGAGATAGCAGTTTTTATTACCTTTATACTTCAAAAAAAAAGACAGACATCCCTGCCAGATATGGTGGCTCCTGCCCCCAATCACAATACTCTGTGGCTGAGGCAAAAGATTACCATGAGTCTGATGACAGCCTAGACACATAGTGAGTTCCAGGACAGCCTGGACTACAGAGTGAGACCTTGCCTCCCTGCCAATAAACAAACAAACAATCAAACACTAAGAAAGAAAGAAAGTTGGAGAAAAATATATAAGTGCCCTTTAATCCTAGAAAGTACCCTTCCTTCTAGAACTTTCCAAACCAGAATGTTCCTAAGATTAAAAGAGGGAAGAGACTAGAAAGATGGCTCATCAGTTAAGAACATTTGCTGCTCTTGCAGAGGACCAAGGTTTTACACCCATCATCCATATCACTCGGCTCACAACCATCTTTAACTGTAGCTCCAGAAGGTCCAACACCTTCTGGTCTCTATAGGCACCACATTCATGGTCCACAAACACAACTCAGGAACACACATATATACACATATACTTATGCATATATATATACATAAAATATTTTTTAAAAGAAATGGATGTAAGGAGGTTCAAACATGTCCAGTGACCCTCCATTCTGGGACAATTAATTTTAGTAGCTTTATAGGGGGAAAAACAACCACTTTTCTCATGATCACCATTAAATTTTGGTGTAAGAATCAAACCATTAATAATGATGTTGAGCTGGATATAGGGGTATACATCTGTCATCCAGATGTTGTGAAGGATAAGACAGGAAGATCACAAGTTTGAGACCTTCCTTCTACTACAGACTGAACTCAAGGCTTGCTTGAGCAATTTATGGAGAGCCTGTCTCAAAATTAAATAGATATATGATAGAAAGATAGATAGATAGATAGATAGATAGATAGATAGATAGATAGATAGATGGGATAGTTGATAGATATACATACAAAAATACACAGATGATAAATAGATCAGTTATAGAAAGATACTTATATACACATAGGCAGATATAGACTAGATAGACAGACAACTAGATAGATCAGTGGTAGATGCTTGCCTAGCAAATGCATACCCCTGCTTTTCATCCACAAAACTGCAACAACAACAAAAAAAAAGTCTGAAATTGATGGTTAGGGTTGGGCAAGATAGTCTTGGATATTAACCAGATGTTGGGGGAACACTGAAAGGAGTAGGAATAACCAGGGAAAGTGACATGGCTAATGTAGCAAGTCGGTAGGCTCCTCCATTTCTAGAAACTTCCACCATTCCAGCACAGCCACTGACTTCAGAGGGAAGAAAGCAGAAACCCTCATTTTACTTACTCAACTCAAACGGCTTGGGGCTTTGTCAGTCAAAGCCCCCTGACAAAAGGGAGCAGGTTTCTATCCCATCTTGTCTGCTGGGTCATGTGGTCCAGGCACAAAGCAGCCTGCACAGCAGCCTGGACCTGTTGAAAAGCTCTCATCTGTTGGGGTACACTGTGTGAAGATGTGTCTCTGTCCTTCCTCACCTATATAAGGCATTCTCTGATTGGCTTTAATAAAAAATCTGATGGCCAAGAGCTAGGCAGGACTTCCTGACAGAAGGGGACAATGGAAAAAGATGAGAAGGGCAGATTCAGAGAGAGGGTTAGTAGACAAGCAGAGAGGTAGACTGGGGGCAGGACTTAGGCAGAATTAGTTGGATTATAGGAACTGGAACATAGCCCAAAGCTAAAGGCCTTAAGCTTTTAAAATACAGAAGAGTCTCCATGTCCAAATTTATATAGCTGGTGGATTCACTGAAATTAGCAACATTCTCCTGTTTCAGGTCTCATAAGTCATACACCCAAGAATGTGCTGCCTTCAAAATCCAAACAGACCCACTAAGCATTGTGCTTATTTCTTGGTAATGGAAGTGGCCATGCACAGCAACCTATCCTTCACCTTAGATCGACTCTCTTTGGGTACCCTGTACCACTAGACTCCTGGAACTTTCACTGAGATAAAAATTTTATTGGGTTTATTTCTCATCTCCTAATGTGCTATATGCTTTATCAAGTCCGAAGTGATTGCTACATCTCATTCAATTTGGTCGGCTGAACATAACATCATCAATATAGTATACCAGCATAATACTCTGTGGAAAGGCAAGCAAAGAAGGTTGTGTCAAACTAAGTTATGATACAGGGAAGCAGAATGAATATACCCTTGAGGCAGAAACATAAAGGTGTACTGCTGGCCATGACAGCTCAAAGAAAACTGCTTCTAATGATCCTGAGGACAGGCATCAAGAAAAAACCATTCTCTACATCATTATCCATATACCATGCACCAAGAGCTGTGTTAGTCTGCTCATATAAAGATACCACATCTGGTACAGTAGCTGAAATCAGAGTTACTACTTGGTCAAGTTTGTGATAGTCAACCATCATTGTCCATGACCTATCTGTTTTCTGGGCAGGTAAAATGAGATGTGTTGGGAACCATCATCCTTACATTTTTCAAGTCCTAGATGGTGGCACTAATTTCTGTAATGGTTTACTATTTTCAATGGTAGAAGCAACTCAATTGGCTTCCACTAGGCCTTTCCAAGAATAATAGCCCTCAGCCCACAGGTCAGGGATCCAAAGTAAGATTTATACCAACTTCTATGTATTCCTACCCCAATTATACATTCTGGAACTGGGGGGAAACCACCAGATGAATTTGGGGATCCACTGTGAGTTCCACTTTAGCCAAAACTCCTAAACCCCTCCTTTAAGCAGAGGGGCATAATGCTTTGGGGAGTCTCCTGGTATTTGTAGCTAAATTCCAATAGGAAATTCTGATTGCTCTGTTTCTCCAGTGTCCAGTTACCCTAGTAAAAGGCCTTAGTAAAAGGCTCCTCTCTGTGGAAGAAGAATGGGGAAAGGCTAACAGTAAAGCTCCTCAGCGTTACTACATAGTACTCAGGGGAGCCTGGCCTGCCTTCAGTCAAGGGTTTCTGGCTCTGTGATTGTAAGTCTACAAGTTGTTTTGCATGTCAAGATTCCCTTATGCTATTATATAATATAGCCTTTCTTTCATTTGTTCTAGAGGGTTTTTGTTTTGTTTGGTTTTGGGGGGGTATTTTTTTGTATACTGACCAAACAGAAACAGAGTAGGCTTCATATCTATGCCATTTTGGGGAATACTGTGCTAATTAGTCAGGCCATTATAGATATTGCTTCGTCTGGGCTATGCTCACCTTTCCTTTGGCATTCAATGCTGCCACCTGGTCCCTGCTACTCTGGGCTCAATTAAACCCATAATATTTAATTTGTCCAGTTGAGCAGCTGCATCTCCCACCCTAAGGTCTGGTGCAAAAAGAGCCAAGACAAAGCTCTCAAATGTGCTGGTGTCCCTCCCATGTCCCATCTCATAGTATTATTGAAGGACATGTCTTCTGGGCCATCCCGTTGTGGAGGATTAGATTTTAAAAGGCGAATTCACTGAAGCATTCCAATTTCCCTGAGCCTTAAAATCCCTCCATCAACACTAAGCCAAGGAATATCAGACGTCTCCAGCTCCTTCTCCGTAGGCCATCCTTGCACAAATACTCCAACGAACCACTCAAATAACTCTTGGTAGGTTTTTTTTAACTGTGTGTGTCTCAGTACCAACCTAGACTGTCTGTTCAATAGGCCCGTATAGATAAGTTCAGACTGAATGTACGTTCCCTCTACCACTAGCCCACATCCTTAAAATCCATCCCCAGACAGTACTCCCTAGATATCTGCTTAAGCAAATTTGAAACTCAAGTTATTTAGGGGGTACAGCGCAGCTCCTTCTGGACCACACTTCTCACCCCACCTCTAGGGGCCTGCTTAGCCTTGAGTCTAGTTATAGGTCTAGAGGAAATGGTTGGTGGTCTCTGATAGGGAACAGCATTTTGTCATGTCTGGCATCTCCTTTATTAGGGAAAGTCCTTGCCTGTTCTACCCATGGGCAAGGCCAGTAAGGACAACACTGCAGGAGAGTGAAGATGAGGACATATCCTCTGCCAAGGATGGGGAGACCCTTACCTCAGGCAGAATCAGCCCGTCAGAATGTAAAAATTCAAGCCCTCAACCTCTATGGGTTCCTCCCACACATCACCACGTGTCTCCGGGTTTCCATTGCTGTAATACAACACCATGACCAAAAGCAACTTGGGAAAGAAAGGATTAGTTTCATCTTACAACTTCCAGGTCTCACTCCATCACTAAGGGAAGAGAGGGTAGAAACTCAAGGCAGGAGCTGAAGCAGAAACTGAAGCAGTAGCCACCAAGGAACACTGCTTGTTGGCTTGCTCCTCTTGGCTTGCTCAACCTGCTTTCTTATACACCCCCAGGACCAACCACCTAGATCTGATGCTAGGCTGGACCCTCTTCTATCAATCACTATTTTAAGAAAAATGGTCCACAGCCCTGCCTACTATTTTTTTCAATTGGGATGCCCTCCTCTCAGATATAAACTATGTAACTATAATTTATATCAAGTAGACAAAAGCCAACAACAATCAGGACACCATCCCAAACCATCAGACCCTGTTCATTTCCAGTCAGTGCCCTCGCTTTAACTGCTGACACTCTCTGTGGCTGGGAATTAACTTTGCATCGTAACTCAGCTAATGAGCATTTGGACTTGGTTTGCTACAACTTGAGCTCTAAGGCTGCTGGAGAGAAGAGTCCTTTCCAGGGACCATCAGATTGCTTATGGTGCATCCGGAGCTGGTCGACTTTATCACTAAGCTCATTTCTTTTCTCTTGTCACTTGGTTCAAAGATGCTAGAGAGCCAGCCAGCATCATTATTTTCCAACGAATCATCAACATTTTTTATACGCAGTCACTAAATTCTTTGTTTTTTCACAAGAGGTAAACCAGAAGCATCAAAGGCACTTATCTTAATAAATTCTTTAAATAGTTGGCAACATGAACATCCAGAACTCACCAAACTACTAGAGGACTCCTTAGTGACCATAGGTTTCAGACAATTGGAAAACCTGTAAAAGTAACTTTTGTTCTCCTGTAGTAATTGTAGTCTTAGAGACTTACTGCCTCCATCTGCTAACTTAGCTCTAGTCCTGGAAGCTTCTAGCCTCCACACAATCTTATCTAGGACTAGAATGTTTTCAGCCACTAAGACTTAGTGCTTAAAAAGCTCACCCTTTCTAGATCTTTCTGAACTCTGACTGGCTGGTTCAACTCAGCTGTTCCGGTTCAAACTCCTCTCTGGGCTGATATGGCTTTCTCTCTCAGCCTCTCCTGAACTGTTCCCCTTGACCTCATACTAACCTTGGCAATCTGCTCTAATTTATTGGCTCCTTCTCATTCTCTGGCTCATTCTGTCTTCACCTGTGTCTACTTGTCCTCTCTTCAACCTCTCTGTTCAACTGTCCCAGTGAAACTGCTTCCTCCTCCCTCTACTCTCCCTCTCAACTCTACTGTACTGCTCTTCATAAACTCTACTGTATTTCTGCACTATACTTTTTGGCACTGTACTGTCTGTCTCTCTCTGACTTAGCTTCCCTTTCCTCTCTTCTTATGAGAGTTGGGCATATCCAATTCTGTCAAATCTTTCTTTGATTGGTCACTCTTTCTGCCACTTAATTAGACATCACTTTCAAACATAGGTGCTTCCTTCTACAAACAAACTTTACCTTCATAGTTTGGGGTTAATACTAAGGGCATGTCTGTAGTCCAGCCAGAGGGATAAAAGGTGGGTGCTAAAGGTTGAGCCACATCCTACAGGTTCAAATATCCTGTAACAAGAACCAGATCCAGATACCTCTGTAAGAAACAGTAAATATTATCTTTTCTGTCAAATGCTATAAAACACTTTTAGGGCAAGGAATTCAAATCTTTTTTTATCTCCCTCACTTTGTAAGACCTCTATGCAAATTTTTTTTTTTTTTGATTTTTTTTTTTTCGAGACAGGGTTTCTCTGTGTAGCTCTGGCTGTCCTGGAGCTCACTTTGTAGACCAGGCTGGCCTCGAACTCAGAAATCCGCCTGTCTCTGCCTCCCAAGTGCTGGGATTAAAGGCGTGTGCCACCACCGCCCAGCCTCTATGCAAATATTTTAATCCCCCACTGGGTAGAGCATTTGTTTACAGAAAGGCTTTGCTGCATTCAGTGGCTAGCCTTTTACTGGCATCATTTCTTTCAATTCCTTTGCACAGAGTCCTTTAAACTATCCAATCAGGACAGAGTGTGAGGTCAGACTCCAGCCAATGGGGAAAAGATAAAGTTGTCATCTGAGTTAGAAAAAGAACCAAGTGACCTCCCTGTTCTGGTTTGCTTGTTCTTCTGCTCTTGTGAGTATTACACTCTTGATCAAGAGTAAAATTTGGCCTTGTCAGGATACTTCAGTCGGAGAAGTCTCTTTCTTTGGAAGGCCAAACTTCTTTCTAATACCATCAAGCCCACTAGAGAAATTCATTCATTCTGTGTCTTCAGAATCACCCCAGGTACCACACTTAGCATGAGTCAGGATCCTCTAGAGGAACAAAAGCAATAAAAATAATAATAATCTTTTATTAATATTAAATCAGTTTACATAACATTTTAACAATAATCATCTTCCCCCCCAAGAGGCTGAGAACCTGGGAGTTGCTCATTGCTTGAGGCCCAGCGCCTCAGCAGTCACAACACTCTCCAGAGAGACCCCAGAACTTGGTGGTTGCTCAGTCCACAGTTCGGGTGGCTTAACAGTTCCAATCTGGTACCTAAAATGTGAAAGTTTCCCAGAAAACTTGTTGGCTCTTAGTGATTGAAGCCTGGATATACTGGTTCTGAAGTCAGCAAAGGGCTCAGCGGCATCAACAGCATAAATAAACTTGACCATGAGAGGGAAGACCAAGCAGACCAGAGGCGAATAACCTTCCTTCTGCCATAACCTTCTCTCTGACACACACTTTTTTTTAAAATCTGAGTGACTACCAGAAAAGATGTGTGAGGGTGGGCCTTCCCACTTTAATTAAAGCAATCAGGACAATTCTTTAGTGGAGCCTCCACACTCAAGTGATTGTATTTGTGGCAAGGTGACATTAAAACCAAGCATCATTATAGGTTTGGACAGATTGCTCAGTGGTTAAGAGCATGTCCTGCTCTTCCAGAGGACATGGGTTCAATTCCCAGCACCCACATGGCAGTTGCATCTGTCTATAACTCCAGTTCCAGGGCTTGTGACCCCATCACACAGACACACATGCAGGCAATAAAATACAAATAAATTATATATTTAAAACAAAACAAAACAAAAAAGCAAGCATCACCTAATTTCTCTGCTTCCTTTCCCCACCTCTTCTGCAACTCATGGAACAAATTCTGTGGGATAGATATATTCTTAACTAAGGACTTGGAAGATCTGAATTTCAGACATTCAAAGATATTTCTCTCATCAAAACAAAGTCTTAAAGGAGCCTGATCCCATCTGTAGGGGCAGTCCATCCCAAGCTGTAGTACTCCTCCTTCTCTCCCCATCTGCATTCTTCAGCTAACTGTTCATTTATTTAAGTGGCACAGGGGACTTCATCAACAGCTCTGTGCAGCATAGGCCACTCTTGTACT